>JABFEA020000010.1:24714169-24729437 GCA_019775915.2 Cyphomyrus plagiostoma | reverse complement strand
ATGCGCAAACAACCCTGCCCGCATGAGCAAAGGTCAGAGAGAATGAATTCTGCTTAAGAGGTAGGAGCCCCTACAATACTCAAATGGATTCATTGTAAGCAACAAACACTGGAGGCTGAAAACATTTTTGCCTGAAGTTTATTTCTGCCACAGAATATCTCTGCAATGACTTCTAGCAAATTACAGATATATTCAGACTGAAAATAATTCAGTATTATCAAAAGATAGGAACATATATGATTAAATGTAGCATTTTGGTGAGGTTTTGTATTTATTGTGAAATGTTTGCTATAATATTCTAGTCATCAGAAAACAGTGCTATGGGATTATAAACACTAAAACTGTCCTGTGGTTACTGAAAACTGCCTTAGAGACACAGGCATCACCTTTATTCAAAGCCTCATCTGTCTGTTTTATGTTTTCACAGAAACCCTACAGCTTGGGGATATACCTCAGTTACCTTAATGAAATTTTAGAGCGATAGCCAAAAACTGCACACACTTCCCAGTGTCCTGTGGGACGAATTTGTTTCATAGACATCTGAATTTCCCAGAACTGAGTTTAACTTTAATTTAATGGCCTCCTTCCTGCCTTACCTCTTCATTAGCCAAACCCCCCAGGAACAGATGTCGTCTTTCAAAAATAGTCATATGTTTCCTACAATTCACGTCTGTGACATGTTTTTGATAAAACAGGAAAAATGATACATTCATTCATAAATAGCAGTTCTGGTTACTGCGATGACTTATTCTCAGGGACCACAAATTGAAGTGAAATCAAGTGAAATCAGCTAAATCAAACCACTGCAAATTCTGTTGTCAGTTCACTGATTTCCGTTTGACGTTAAGGGGAGTTTTGTCTGCCCCTTGCTCACAAACTACGCTAATTAAAGTGAAAAATAAGTTTTATGCAGCTGCTGTCAGTACTGCTGATCTGACTGCTGCATGTACAGCATGCAGTTATATAGAGCATATCTGTATTCACATTCACATTACATTTATATTCATGGTGTTTGGGAGACACCCTTACCCAGAGCAACTAACATAAGTGATTAGAATATATGCTTCTTTCCTCTCCCCCATGTGATCCCGATCATCAGCTGAGCGTGAGCTGACTATTGGCCACTGTAATCCCTCACCCAGTGAACCTTCTCGGATCAATCACCACTTGTCTTTATTTCCGTCACCCCCATGCAATTGCTACCTTCATCCTGAAAGTATAGATGTGGCCAGTGAATGATTAGTGAAAAATTCATAAAAATGGAAAGATTTCTACAGGACAAAGTGTCTATCGTCAGGAGAAATATTGAAGCAATTTCAAAGATAGCATCTTTACCTCTCTTCGGAGAGAATAAGGCCCCTTTTATATTAAAGGCTCTCTAAACCTACCCTTTGAGCTCTGCTAAGAAATAGGACTGTATATTAGACTGTAAGATGCCTGGAGCAGGAAGGACAGGAAAATACTGGTCTGCTGCTTTTCCAGGAGTATGAATATGGGTGATTATGGGTGACTGAAGAAGTAAAATGTCTGGCTGGGCCACTTTTCAAGCCCTGCTGGCCTTTAAGGCCTATCCCAGATTGACATGTTTCCCCTTGGCAAAGCTGCATTGCCAAAGGTCTGTTTTGTTGGTTCCCAGCAGCTCAGAAATTTTTCTCTTGGCAGCCTTGGCAGAGCCTTGTCAGGAGCCCAGGCCACAGAAATGACTGTTTCTTACCAAAGCAGTACAAAGAGAGGCCAGAAGTGACCTGGCAGAGACCCCCGAAAGACAGTTCGGTGGTCTTGCTTGGAATCTGGCGATTCTGCCCTTGTGTGCATTACATTTCAGTCTGCAAAGACTGCGCCCAGCTCCCTGAGCTCCACATGCTTAAAAACGTGGCCAGGTTCATATCATTCTGTGGCTCCCCAGCCAAGCCATTTGGGTGGAATGGAAATGAGGTTTTCTTGTGGTTCCAGTGCATATTTGAAAACCAGCAACAGTAGCCTATGATAATTATATAAATATGACACTGCATGGTTGGTCCCTTATACGTCTGGCCCATTAGAGCTGTGTGTCGTATTTCCTACGCCACCTGACATAACTGTATTCTCATCCCAATGTCTGAAAGACTGACAGTGTGTAGATTAGAAATAGCAATTTCTAGATACTTGAAGTTGTCACTGAGATTCTTTGCTGTTTCAAAGCATCACTTTCCAGTTTTCCTAGAGCAACCACTATGACCATTGGTTACATTAAATTGCTTCAGTAACTTAAATGTCTTAGTTTCAGTAGTAGTGTTTGCAGCAGTATAAATTGGAAGATCATGTCGTTATGGTGAAAAAGCTGGGTTCATGGCTGGTTGCAATTTCAAACTGCAAGAGAGTCCACTGGCCAGACACTTGGACTGAAATGCTTCCAGTTGTATAAATGGGAAGAATGGTGACATATAGTATATTGCTTTGGACCAAAGCACACAGCAAACACTCAATATCTTCTAACCACCTATATTGCACAGGGTCACATGGGGACCTAGAGCCTATCCCAGGCACCATAGTGAAGCTGGGGTCCAGCCAATCACAGGGCACATACATGCACACACTCACATTATACTCATCATTTAGTGACACTAGTTACCCTGACTGCATGTCTTTGAACTGTGGGACGACTAAAATCCATAAAGGTAATTGTTGTGAATATGAAAAAATACTCATAATCATAACATTTACATGTATGCATTTTTTAAACCACATAATCAATTTTCATTGTAATTTGGGGAACGTAAGTTCCCACAGCAGATTGTAAATATCCATCATTACTGAACGTCGGTTGGGGGCGGAGTATCTTGGACTCAGGGTTTGGACCTGATCCATCTCCCACAGGTATTTAGCTGTAGTAGCATGTGCTCTGCATGCCTGAGGCTGGTGTGCAGTGTGATTGGTCCCCAGGGCCGAGCGGGGCTCAGGGATAGGGGATGTGGTGCAGGAGGGGCTCAGATAGGAGCCTTCAGATGTTTGAACAGCTGTGTTGGATCAGTCCCACCGACATCAGGTCCAGCTCACCTTCCTGTCGAAGGCAGTGAGGCACTGCAGACACGCTGCAGGTCGTGAGACCGGCCGATGGTCTCTCATGGCCAGTCGCCCTTCTGCCCCGTCGTCTCCAGGGTGCTTCGTCACTCTCCAGAATGGTCGCCTACAATAGGACCCCAGCCCAAGAACGGTCATGTTTGAACGTTACACCTTAATTGATATGCATTGTTATGTCGGTCTTGCTCCAGCACCATTAACAATAACGAGCCTCAGAATCTGCAAGACTCGAGATATTGCATCACTTTTTAATGTTAAAAAGGACACAGAACAAACCTGCTCCTTGGCAAAGCTGCATTGCCAACGGTCTGTTTTGTTGGTTCCCAGCAGCTCAGAAATCCCTGCTGTAACCGTAGCCATCAGGTGTGAGTGCGCCCCTAGAAGGAGCTTGGTACAATGATGTATAGCCTCCCTACCGCCAAGTGTATTATAGAGGATAAAAAAAACCCCAGAGCCGCTGTAATGTGTCCCCAGTGAGTTATTCGTATAGCATTTAGATGTGCGGCATAAAAGCACTGAAAGCCACTGCAGTGAAAATGGTAATGGCTGTGAGAACAGCCCTATTTCTGACGACCGGGGGCTTGCAGAACATAAGTGCAGCTTAAATGTCAAGTTCTCTTCCTATTTTATTTTCTTTTACCGATATCGCTTGCGGCGAGAGACTCGCGAGAGACGCTGCGGACGGAGCCAGTGTTTGAGGTCGTTCCTTGAGCAGCCCGGCCGCATTTCATTACATGACCGTCCGATCCTTTTCGCGCGCCAACCACAAACTGGTGGACATGTTTCATTGCCATGTGGAAAATGACCCTGGAGTAGCCTGACACACACATACGCACAAACACGCACACACTCATCCACACGTGGCCTGGCTTATATTCCTAGCAGGTAATACCCTATAAGATACGTTGCTGCAAGGAAAATGGCATTGCAACTGCATTACTGTAGTGTATGTGATGGTAAAACTCACAGACTGGGAAGCTGAATTTGCATCTGGGTGCCGACCATGTGCCCTGATAGGCTGGGGTCAAGGCCTGCCTTGTGATCTTGCTTTTGCCAGCATACACTCGCATCGTTATAAAATACTCCGCAAATTCTTATTTATTGCTCTTGTGATTTTATTTACATCTTAGAAAGAAAATATGTATATGACATCCCTGGAGAATAATTCAAGTCATGGCAATTTAATATCCATTAATCCATCTTTCATCCACTTATCGAGCTCTTAGAGCTGCGGGTTCGGGAGGTGGGTCCTCTGCAAGGCACACACCCACGGGATTAGGAAAATGCAATATTGACTATAGCCTGGTAGCTACATCGTTACACTGTATTAATGTAGACAGTGACAGGACAGACTGACTCCTCACCCACTGCATCCCCCTCCCAGCACAGTGGCGAGACTCTACTTGTGGAGAATCAAGCGCTTTGCCGGACCACATGTTCACTTTGTCTTCACATAAACACAAGGACAACTCACCACTTTGCTTAATCTCCAATAAGTGGGACAGATCCAGGTCTAATTTTCTCACGACAAGGTCCTTTAGTGTGCTCGTGGTTTGCTTTGAGTTAGAATACATGGGTTACCCACTTATAAACAGCCATGTTTGAGCATGCAGGAGTGATTAAAGATCTCACCTCCACCTCTGTCTATCTAATGCCCTGAGAGATAAGGGTGGGGATTGACAGTCCTTTTCATATCCCACAGCAGCCTAACAGAATGTGATGGCATGGAACAGAATCAATTCCCAGAAGACTAAATCTTTCTGCTTTAGCAAAAGCTCAGTCAGACCTTTAACTCAAATGCACTGTGATCTTCCCTAAGACAATGGACATTCAGCATGGAGGTTTACCCATTTGCTTTTGTGCTTCTCTCATACAGTTAATCCTGTGCTATAGCATGCAGACATATTTTCCTAATTTTGTCTGACAGGAAGGCACATAATATAAAACAAAAATAAATAGTGAAACTGAACTTTTTTTTATCAGCACAGACATGTAACTCAAGACTCTAGCATAACATTTGCTGAAGAGTAGTCAGTGTACTTCCAAGCTGCTCTGTGCCTTTTTACTGTAGTAATTCTGTCCACTGGTTAACAATGCATTGTTTTAGTTTAAATTAAAAAATAGGCACCCTGACCAAACTCAGACCAAGGCAGTGGGAGTTTCTGATTGTTGCCACACACCAAAGCAGCAAAAGCCCAAACATGAGGATGAGTTTATGTTCTGCAATAGCATTACTTCACACAGATGCTCTTGTGAATAGTAAACTTAATACAGCATAATACTGTGATGCAGGACCAACTGATGCGTGGATGGATCGCTAGGTTCCATTGAAGGGCCGTGGTATTTTCTGAGCATGCTCAGTGTGACCATGCTTTGTCTTCAGTTCTGACCATCTGGATTCTATTTCCATGCTAACTGTTCATGCCCCTCCCAGTTCAGCCCGCTGCCCTCTGTCAATCTGCAGGAGCGGTCAGTTACATGGATAGATATGTAGCCAACGAGTGCTGTGCAGCATCCGGGTTATTTAGCGGTCCTGACGAAGTCAAAGTGAGCAGCTACTGGGACTTTCCAGGCCTCTGCTTAGCAATGAGGAGAAGGAAGCCTTTCCTGCCTCCAGACTCCAGTGCTGTCACAGCTCAGCTCAGAGAGAGTCAAGATGAAGGTATGACACACAATACCATTCAAGAGGAGCATGGAACTTCTGCAACAGAACAGAATAAGGCTCAAAATCTCTTCCGAACTGTGGGATCCTGTAACCTTAGTCGTCCCTTTTCAGTTGTTTTTCATGACCTCGTTGGCAATTTTTAAAAATTGCTTCACTGCTTAACATTTACTTGGAGCTAAAATTTGTTGAGATCCTTCCAAAGTTCTGTTGCTTGAATGTTCTTGCGTTTTACTTCACATGTCTCGTAAGAGTTTTCAGATACAGAACTTGTGCTTAGGTTCTTCATTTTATTGAGTTGTGCACATGGCCGGGTATCTTATGTTTTACTTATGGGAGCTTTATCATAATGGCAGGTAATGCATGTGCACTCTTTAAACTTGGCAAATTACCAGTTATTATGAGTTAAAAACTGTGTATTAATCTAATAATGAAGCCTGACAAAGGACTGAGGGGTGTTTGATATGGTTACCTGTGTACTCCCCTTTTGCTGCATGACATGTAGCCAACATTTGAACAGAAAACTGAGGAAAAACCATAATATGTGGCTGTTATAAAGTCTGCAATGTGATCACTAGGTCTGAAAATTATGCAGTATTTAATGCATTTTCCAAAGCCACAGAACAGACCTTCACAAGATCTTGTATGCAAAAAATGATGGCTAGAAGTAGTATAGGCAGCACGGTGAGACGATGGTGCGCATGAACTGACCTGGAAGGAGGTGTGATTCGGGTCAGAATCATCCGCGTGCTGTTTCACAGTGAACATCTGCAGTTTGAGCCAGACGTGAGGTTCTGCCTTCTGTGCTTGTTTCTGTCAGAAAATCTTACACATAAAAATGGAAGCTGACAAGGTCTGTTTTTTTTCAGCTTTTCTTCACACCCCTGCTGGTCCCAAGACATCCTTCCCTGTGTAGGGCACTGAGTGTCACCATTAGTCACCTGTCACTCGTTTCACTTTCACCCTCCATCTTTCTTAGCTGGTCAGTCTGTTTATTCACATGGAAACGTTCCCAGTTTGGCCATATGTAGTGTGTTAGTCATGTTAAATGCATCTTATATTATCTATCATCAAACTATTCTATATAAGTGAACCCCCTGTGGTCAGATGTATAGGAGATTCAGTTACTGCCCTTGGTCAGGAACTACCACACAGCACATGCAGCCAGTAATAGACATATTTCATTACAGCTGCAAGTTTGTCTTAGAATGAATCCCCTTGTCATAGTTGTAAAGTCCATGTGCATTATAAGTATGATTTATATTTCTTTGATGTTAAATTGTTTTCCAGCCCATTTTATATATTATGTTATACAAATAAAAAAATAAAAGCAAGGGAATTCCATTCCCGAATACATAAATGTTTGCAATGTACTATTTGCCTTGGTTGTACATCACTTTGGGCAAAAGTGACTGCTAAATATGTAAAAAAATGAAATATTTCAAATCTTTTCCTTAAATTAAGGTTTTAAATCAGGATTGAATAGCATAATTAACATAATTGTTTTTTTAGATTAATGGTGAGTGTTTGTGTGTGGTCATTTTGCCTCTTTAATGTTACTATGTCATCACACTATCCCATAAAAAAGAAGCACTAAGTAAGAAACCTACCAATGACTACGTCTGGAGGAAGAGCGAAGTTATGGGGTCAGAATGAATAGCATGGGGGCTACGAACCACCGCATAATCTCTTCTGTAAAAGAAACAAAGAAGAGATGTTTTATCAACGTCATTTAAAGCATCCAGTTTCATATCTGCTAGTGGTGTCCAGATCACTCTTCTATGGGTCTAAATACTGATAACCACATATGCCTATATACTGCATGATTAAAGTATCCAAGTGGGAATTCAAACGCTTACAGACAGTGCAAGCTATGTTGTTCTTATTATCCATAATGGGGCACCTACTTATCATCATTATTAAAATGAATCTGAGGGATGCACTGTTCTCCCATTTCCCACTATATTTATGTGCAGGATCACACAATTAATGGGGCCTGACAAGTCTGGGTAATGAGCCTGTGGTCCCTGTGTGAGAGGGTCCACTTCCTCTTACCACTAACTGATTCCCTCACAGCTCTCCTGCCTTCCTGGGAGGGGCGGCAAGACTGTGGGGGCTCAGTGGCCATTTTTTGGGAATAGCGATCCCTAACTTCTCCCTGCTGCCTGTTAGGCTGCACAGGAAGGCTGGAGATCTGGTAAGAATGGGGGGGGGGGGGGGGGAGTGGAAACGTTCTCACTGGAGAGCAACCGACAAGCCATCTGCAGCTGCTCATATTAGAGTTTATAGGATATGCTTAATGCTAGAACCCAGAATCTCAACAGGTACACTGAACACTCGATCAGGGACTGGGCATGTTAACAGCCCAGGAACACACACTTTGCCTGTTATGTTTACGAGCGGCGTTCCCTTCTCACAAGCTATTATGCATGTTTAATAGGTGATCATAAAAAGTGCTCAAAGGAAACAATGAGAACATGTGTTTGTTTTTTATGGTGAAAGCAATGAGGAGCCAAAATGTTTTCCAGACTGCTTAATTCACCTTTGTTGGTTGAAAACTAGATGTTTCACCAAATATTATATTAATAATTAATTGCAACCCAAAACCTGCTGTCTATTTTCAAATTATTCCCCATAGTAAACATTATTACAATAGGAATTTATAAATGGAGACATTTTACTGTACATGCTGATTGTGAATAGAAGAGCTGTAGCTGATAGACTGTATCTTGCTTTGCCTGGTTGAGGAGCTGAGATCACCGGAGTATTTTTTAGAATATTACAAATATCCCCTTATAAAGGCAGCAAAAATGAAAACTGTAGCGCCCAGAGGTTACTCTTAACATTTATACTAATGTAGCTTATTTTAATATGCAATATAATGCACAAATGGTTACATCTTGAAAAAAATACAGGAATGAAGTTGAGAGGAAGATAGAAAGTTAGGTTTAATTAACTGAAGATTTTATAATGGTATCAGTCCAAAATCTCAGCCAAAACACACGAACAAACGAACACACGAACACACGAACATACGAACACACGAACACACGAACACATGAACACATGTCTCAGCCGTACAACTGGACGTGAAAAGGAAGGAATTATGTTTTCACTATCAGCACCATCTCCAAACTGTCATATGTGGCTTCCTGAAAACACAGGCTGGAGATTTTCAGATTTGCGACATGCGATTTACTGCCTGTCAGTCTGTGAGAATATGTAATTGCTTTCTGTTGTCATTTCCAGTCACTTTCTATGGAAATCTAAACAGTGGTGTTCTTGATAAGAGTCAACTTTCTCTTTTTGGCATGGCTAACATCAACCAGCAGTTAGAGTTCTCCTACTTTCAATGACTAATGTACAGCAGGCAGATTATATATATATACATATTTGCACTCTTGAGTCCAGCCTTCCTTGTTGTGCTCCGTCCTGTACAGATCCTCCACATTTTTTTTAACTACCGCTACACCCTCTGTCTGTCACTTGTTGTCTGTCTTGTCCTGGGGGAACATTATGTATCACTCTATACATGAATATAGATGGATGACAATAAGGCCCACTTGGCTTGATATGACTTGAAAACCAGCCAGAGCTCATATGTGACACTGACTCAAATAGGTTTTGAAGTATTATGCAAGCGCAGTACAGCTCACTTTTCAAGTCTGTAATGCATGCAGGTACGACCTGCTCTGACGCGCCCCCTAGCCAGACCTCTACAATGACAGCCAAGAACAAATAAAATACTATAGATCAGAGGTCCCCAACCACCGGTCCGCGGGTCATTTGGTACCAGGCCGCATAGAAAAAAAATATTTTATTTCGTCGTACTTTCGTCATTTTATTTCGTCGTATTAACCCCCTACACTTTAAAGGCCGGTCTGTGAAAATATTGTCAGACATGTAACCGGTCCGTGGCGCAAAAAAGGTTGTAGACCACTGCTATAGATAATATCTGTTTAATGAACAAATACCAATGCAAAGTATATGCAATCCAGATTAAATATATATGTAGGGATTCACATAACTGGTTCACAAGTAGGGGCCTACGCATTCACCTTTAAAAACGATTGATATGTGCGGCAATCGATTAACGTGCATTTTAACCTCTATACAACAAATGAAGTACAAATCAGCATATAAAGGTTAAAATTCACAATAATTTCTTGTCATATGCATATAAAGTTCATACGCATTCACGTTGATACAACGATCGATTGCCGCACGTATCGCTTTTAAAGGTATGTACCAGTTATTTCATTCCCTGCCTATACGATGCTTTCTGAATGTTGAATACATGTCTATATATTGCACTGCATAGAAGCAATTTAGCGGTTATTGTGCCAAGTGTTTTAAAGAGAGAAGGTAGATTTCCACGTAGTGTACAGTTATTAAGTAAATATGCAGGTATTTGCTCTTTGGGATTGCTGGAAGTGATTATTACATTTTTTGTTTATGTAAAAACAAGACTAGGAAAGGAGAAAAATCTAGCTGTTAATGAATTTTTTTAAGGAACATTTTGAACAGGAAGTCATAAATAGTGGTGGATTTTTACCCTGTGGACATAATTACTGAGCTGTGGAGACCTTGCCCACATAGGAATGGCCAAAGGAAGGATGGCCAAAGACCTCAAAAATGAAAATCGATTACAAAGGAATGAAACCACCATGAACAGGCTTTTGAGTTCTGTGCCTTCTCTGGATGGCCACTGAAGTCATCTGGACTGTCTGAAGCTCTTACATTTGATGTTTCCTCATTGTTAGCTCATAGTTATTTGAGAACACAGACCTCAAAACCAAAATACCAATAAAAGGTACTGAAAAACAATGTTTCTACTCCTTAACATGTGGTTATAATTTTAATAGAATGAATGTCTGGATGATTAATGGTTGAATCAGAGCAGGAGAAAGCATGTGCTTCAGTCACAATTTATAACGTGGTTTCCTCTGGTTGGGGCTGGTGTCGCACTTAATGTTGCAGTTTCTGCAAACCTGACTTAGAATCAGTCATATTCTAATCAACTAGATGCATAATAAGAAGTAATCTGCAGTTTCATTCAAGTGTCGTTCATTATCTCTGTTTAATGTACTTGACATATTTTCAAGGTTTGATGATTTTCTCTGTGGACAGAAAGCATGCTCGAACCAATCAGTTCATCATCAAAAATGTTTTTACTGCAGCTGGTGATACACTTTTTTTAGAGTTTCATCTAGTTGCAAAGCTAACATGCACCTTAATGTATAATTCATTTAAATATCCCAGAATATATCCAGTTTTAAACATTTTGTCCTAAGTCCTAAATGACAGATAATGGGTTACAGAATAGTAGTAGACAGACAAATGATTTAATTTAATGACAACAAGTCTTTTAATTTAATTAGCAGTCAGTTGTCAATCAATAAAGAATAAATGACTAAGCAAGATGCTGGCATGGATCCTTACTCTTGCTTTTACTGTGTAACTCTGGTAATCCTCTGAGGAGTAATGCAGTTACAGTGTGAGGAGCCTGGCCAGTTCTTGGGGTATTGACCAGAAAGCTGTTCCAGTGGGCATTTAGAACCAAGCTTAAAACCTTTTTATTCCATGCCTTTGATTAGTGATGCTAATCAATATTGATGCTTTTTCTTTTATTTTTATTGTCTTTTATTTGCAGGTTTAAAATGTTCTTATTTCATTTTTTTTTTACTTGTAGTTTTTTTAATTGCATATTTAATGATTACTTTTATTTGATCTTTTATGTAAAGCTCTTTGAATGACCTCTGTGTTTTAAATTGTGCTATATAACTAAACTTGCCTTACCTTGAACAAATCATTTTACCTTTTTGAACTGTCAGCAAAGGGAAACGGGTGATAATGATGAAGATTAATCGAGTCTTAAAAAGAACACATGCACCGTTTGGGGCCCCAGTTAACTTACACATCTTTAAAGGTACATAAATCTATGGCGCTTTTTACTGTTTTTGCAGAACGATGGTGGGGCAGGTCGGGTTACATTGGAGTACCTGCAGCCACATCTATAAATATCTTCATCGGGCCTCAAAGAAAGCATGTAATGATGTAGCAGCAAGTCACCTTGCCTGAGGTCTTGATCAAAAGGCATCCCAGCATGCTCCACATCAGCCAGTGGCTGCACCTTTCCACTGCCCACCCTTGGGAACAGACAGAGCTGGGCTCTGCACTGAGCTCCCGGCAGACAGCTTTCTTTAATGCAGGTACCAAAGCAAAACCAATCGTGCGATCATCATTATGAGGACATTGTTGCTACAGCCAATGTTTACTGCCTAAGGCATCTTGTAATAATTTAAAAAAAGTTTCTTAGGCTCACATCTACACACCTTTTCAAATCAATTTTATAAAAAATGTATTAGTGTTTTTGCATGTTCTATTACATATTTCTTTTTTGCTTTACCTATACTTTGTGACATATATTAGTAGTGTTGTTAAGTATATTTAATTTTGACTTATTGCCCCTTTAAATTTCAAGTAATAAATCCGTAGTTTTCCTTTTATCCCAACAACCATGCGTGGGACAAGTGGGTATGGAAAAATGGATGGATGGATGGATGGATGGATGGACAGATGGATGAACAGATGGATGGATGGATGAATTTCTCTTTAAAGGGACATCATCTTAGATGGTGTGAAACTGTTGCCTTTCAGCCAGTTGCTGTCAGAGTTCAGACTGAGAGTTCGCACCTCTGGAGAGAAAACCCTTTGCTGTTTTAGTATTGATATCAAGATTTTGATTAGATCAGTGAATAATGAACTTTGTACTCTTGAAAATGCAAATGTTCCCTCCAAAGAAAGAACGGTTGGGGGTTGCTGAAAGAACATTCACTGAGAAACACTCTTAGTGTTGTGTTTACGTAGGCTTATTGTTTAGTATGGTTTTCCCGCTGATCTCGTGGTTCGTCCTTCATTACAACAAGCTGCCAACAAGCTGAGTCTATTCAGAGCACTGGGATCCTCACGCAGCCTGAAGGTAGATTAACAACAGAGCGCGTTACTGTCACATCATGTTTAACATTTGGGGTTTCATTTCTAAATTAAAGCTTTTAGTATCATCCAATAATTACACAAACAAATTCCTTTGTGCCTCTTGGGGGACAATATTGTGTGCACTTTCCCGTAACAGACCGAACTTTGCTGGGACTCATGGCAGACAGCTTATACAAGTAACATGTACAAAGCAACAAACGATGTTTTAAATTGCCTAGATTAATCAATGGTGTGTGCGTGTGTATTTTAATGAGCAGTTTAATTGATTGTGTCTGCTGTCTTATGTAACCAAGTCACCAAAATGCTGTGTTGACATCTGGAAATTAAGATGAAATCAAAGAAAACAGCTGTCAAGTAGAATAACATCGACCCAATTGATTTGCATCGTCAAGAAATATGCATTCTATGTCTTTGGTACAAGTATAATAAGGCAAGAAAAAATCTAATGATTATTGTTATTATTATTATTATTATTATTATTATTATTATTAATAATAATAATAATAATAATAATAAACAAAGGGGTTAAATGTAGGCGTAGGCATAAACTAACTGCCCGCCCCCAGGGCTGAACACTCAGCATGTTCAAATATCGACTTAACAGTGAGTTGTAAGGAAAGCAGTTTCTGCAACGGTTTATTTCATAGGCTGCTGCTTGGTCCGAAATGGGGAAATAATGAGCACACAGCTATAGCTTTTCCTTCGCTCTACCTCACGGCATCTTTACAGCTCCATGAAATCCTGATTTCATCTGATTTAAACGGCAAGGAATCCAGCATCTGCAGGCTGTGTGTGTGTGTTTCTTTCCTGGAGTACAGTAACTGCTTAGGGACAACGTGCCCACTAACAAATAAGCACTTTTGTGGTAAGAATGGTCGAATTGATACATTTTCATCTTACAATAGCTCATATTTTTAGTTTTAGCAATTAATCACCAAGGTTTGGATAATGTTGTACTGTAGCAATATAATCGTAATTCGAACATATGTTATTTTTAATCGCTCAACATTTTGAGATAAATATATTGTTTTAAGTGTATGTTTATACATAAAGTATAAAATAAGACTTACGTGTACAGAATCGGCTAAATTGCTCTATATATGCCTCTTTTATCAACAAAAGAACGTGTTTCATAACAAATAACGCGTGTTTGTCAGTACCTGCAGTTTGTTTACGTAATTTAATTCCTTTTCTTAGGAATTAAATATGATAACATATAACATATGCTTATATGTTTCAGTTATGATGTTACGCTGTACTTCATCGCTTTATAATCGCTGTTTGATCGCTATAGGTGTTACAGTGCATGGTACAGCACAGTGTGTACTGCATGCAGCCGCTCTCGCACTTGCTGTCCATAGGTATTTAGTTGCAATTTAGTTGCAGAAACAATCCTAAATTAAGTTTCACGTTCCGATAACTTTTCGTTGAGTTTTAAATATACGTTTAATTTATTTTTATTTTTCACTACTGTAGCTATGCCAAATGATGTTCTCTCGTGTCTTATCGCACGTGGTTTGTGAAGAGTTTGATTCACGCGACACGGTGTTCAGACTTGCTAGATCGAATTATTAAATTTAATCAAATGGATGCGTTGTTAGTTCTAATGGAACGAGAGCAATACATATTCTAAATGGCTTGTGCACGTCCCGTCCTTGAAACCTGATATTCAAAGAGAATGACAGCTTGGAGCATGAGGAGCATGAGAAAAGCTTCCTGTCGGAGTGAGCTTTTCTGTTTGTCTGCTTTGACAAAGGTCACCAAATGGCTGTCTCTACCTATATCACTGTATTATTCAAATGTGGAGTTTTTCTTCACCCTGAATGGGAATATTTCTCTGCATTGCATTGGAAATATTGGAGAAAGGCTTTTTATGATATGCCTAGTTTTTTTTCTGTTTATTAAAAGTTGTTAATAGACCTAATAATGTAGTTTCAGATTGTGGCACCCTAAATCACAGCCTCAGAAAAAAAATAGTTATGCTGTAATTCTGCCTTGTAAAGACACATCTTAAGTGAGTTGATATTTTAGCTTTACAGTTTTTGACAGTTGATAAATTAAATGTTTAGTCGATTTAGTAGATTCCAGATGTAGGAAGGGAAGGAGAATTTGATTAACCAGTGACTTGAGAAAGATAACATTGGCTGTGAGGCAATCTCAGAGAATTAGTGAGCATGTGTTCTCCAACACATGTGCTGTGAATTCTTCTGCTCTTACTGTCTCATTGTGAAATTACAGCCATAATGCAGTGATTACCTTTAAAGTCAAAATGGCAGCGGTAGCTTGGACTCTGCACTCTGGTGTCTTCTTTATCAATTGATTAATCAATTTATTGATCAAATTTGAATCCTAAAGAGATTAGTCTTAGAGTTAAGGCCACCCTTTGGCTGATTGCATCTCTTTCAATGTCATCATTTTAATGTGTCAGTCTTTGTTATGGTCTTTATTTAAAGAGTTCTGTCTAGTTTTTAGGGGCGGCACGGTGGTGCTGTGGTTAGCACTGTTGCCTCACACCTCTGGGACCCGGGTTCGAGTCTCCGCCTGGGC
>JABFEA020000010.1:24703351-24714069 GCA_019775915.2 Cyphomyrus plagiostoma | reverse complement strand
ATCCAGGGTTGTTCCCTGCCTCGTGCCCGTTGCTTCCGGGATAGGCTCCGGACCCCCCCGCGACCCAATAGGATAAGTGGTTTGGATGATGGATGGATGTCTAGTTTTTACACAGATGGATTGTCTGTTAGGACAATACCAGAACAAGCTGCTGCTGTGAGGACTTCTGCAGGATTCATTTCTTTTTTCCAAAATATATTTCTGATAGTCTAAAAGCAGTCAGGATAGAAGCAAAAACTTGATAAGTAACTGATAAAGCCTGTTACATGAATTTTAAGGGCATGGATTCATTTGGTTTTCTGATGCATTTTACCTAAAGTTGTAGTAGCAGAAATTCCTGTATAATGAAAATCTCCCTGGAGGCTGAAGCCCAGTGGGGAGCTTCAGCCATGGCAGGCCAGAGGGGTCTTGTTCTCTACAAGCCCCTACTAGACACCCCTCTCTAGAGCAAGACATCAGCCACTTCTTCTCAGGCAGCATATTTAATGATTATTAAGGAAAAAATAAACTTGCCTTCTGTTTGTTTTCCAGTCTTTATGTGTATTTAACCTTTTACAGCAAACAGTTAAGCTTTTGGTTGATATCAGTGGCTTGTAATGGCCCCTGCGTTGTCTGCTGGCCATCTGTTGCTCTTCGCAGCTACACTATTGTAGACCTGTCAGTAATGTTCGCCCACCTTTGATAGAGGAAGGCTACCATTACTGGTTTGCCTCTTGCTGAAATACAATAAAAGTGTCAATCACAGATGGTTTGAGTTTATACTGTGTCTGACTGGCTATGAAGCTGAGGTTTCTCTAGAGACCCCAAACCCAAAAATCACGACTGGGAGCGATGGCTGTGTTCTAAGAAGCAAATCAGATGCACTTTGTTTAATTTGTTGGTTCTCGTGTTTATTTCAATTTTTGGCTGTGATTGAGCCGACGGACAAGCCCCATGTGCAGGCTGCGCCCGAAAGCAAGACGTAAATAATGAAATGCTGCGATTCTCCACATCCCCTCTTCCTTCAGCTGTTCATCGGGGGAGACGTTCCTCCCCACTGCACTCAGCGAGAATCACAGCTAAACCCGTTGAAAGATGCGAGACTGCGCAGGATCCAGTGGGCTGCTTTGCTGTCGGTCATTTGACCATCCACTGATGGGGCAGTTAATGTGTTGTCCATAGCAGCCTGTTTGATCCACACTCCAGATTTCACAACCCTAAGCAGCTTTGGCTATTCATTTCACCCAGCGCTTCCTACATCATCATCCCTGGCATTCCTCAGCGTCAGCGTGAATCGGTATTTTTGATCAGTGGGAAACGGTTCCTGCTCATTACTCAACTCCTTACATGCAGGATTACCTTCATACAGGCCAGTATACAGATATTTCACCAGAAGATGGATTATTATTTACCCGAACAAGGCCGTGGTACAGCAGTGTTGCTAAGGGTCTTCTCACTGTTATTGCAGTGTTGTCATTGCAGTGTTGTCATCAGTTTCTCTGCTCCATTCAGCAATGCAGTGAATAGTACCCTACATATACCCAAGGGGGCGGGCCCACCAGCAGCTCCCGGGAGACCTCTGGGCCGTATCGTTCAGACCTGCCCAATCAGCCAATTTTTCTGTTTGTCTTGTCCAATTATAAGGCAACAGAGAGATGGCCATTACTTAAGGGCCAGTTTTTCTTTCACACTTTTGTTATTCCGCTTTTCGTTAAATGCATTGGCAGTCAGTAGGATATCAGGAAAAGTCCGTAAGAGGGAAGCCTTGGTCCTGCTCAGTGATAAAGAAAGTCCATTCCTTTTATGTCCCAGAGACCTGTGGGTCTGCCTTTCTTCACTCAGGCACGCTTCAGCCGATACTGTTTGCAGTTGTATTTCTTTGCTTTATTTCTCTCTCTGCTGCTATAATAAGGCCCGCCTCTTTCCATTACATTATGCTCTTGTCCTCTTCTTCAAATTTAAGATATTTTTTAACTTCATCCCTCCCTGGTATCTTGAATGACGTATGTGGCCAGAATTGAGTATGTTTGGTGCAGTGTTACTGAGGCTGGTGCTTAGGGACCCCTAGATAGCTCACATCTTTGCTGGCAGGGAACTGGGAGGCAGTAAAACCATGGACCGTTTGGGGATCCCTGAGGACCAAGCTGAGACATTGGCTTAGTACATTGAGGCCAGGGATCTCAAGAAATCCCCCAGTCAGGTTGTGGTCTTCCTGTCTTAATCGACTGACCTCACCTGTTCCATACTCAGATTATTCTGATTGAGCTGTATACCAGGTGTTACTGTACAGGTGTCTAGTATAATGGCCATTTTATAATGTACATTTCTGATTTTCACTATGTGCAGATTAGACAAGTTCCCCTTTCAAACACATAGCTTAGCCAGAAAGGTTAGTGAGAGAACTCAGCTACGTTTATATGGCTACATTTAGCAAATCCCAAATCAACATCATTACTCCATTTAGTTCTCTCTGTCTGCACATTTAATTAGGGTCGCAATGATCCAGAAAATCATAGAGGAATAGGTTCTGC
Source organism: Cyphomyrus plagiostoma (assembly GCA_019775915.2). Classification (NCBI taxonomy): domain Eukaryota; kingdom Metazoa; phylum Chordata; class Actinopteri; order Osteoglossiformes; family Mormyridae; genus Cyphomyrus; species Cyphomyrus plagiostoma. The sequence goes on along the minus strand of JABFEA020000010.1, from coordinate 24,711,559 downwards.
CTAAGGACAGTGCATGGCTGTGCACGTCCTGCTGTGTGAGTGCTGAGCTGGAGAGCTTTGAACTGTTGGAAGAAACTCGCATAGGGAGAAAAGCTTGTAGACCAATCATCAGTCCCGCAGCTTTAGAGGTGTGAAAAAACAGCAGCAGTTGCTCACTGAAGACCCTGCATTCATCATCAACATTCTTGCAGAATATAAGACAATATTCAGACATAAATTCATCACAATCGACACACACATAAGGGGAATGTTTCAGACATAGAGATCTTTCTGTTTTTGAACACAGTTTCTCCATAATTTGCTGGAATCAGAAATATAAGAATTTAATTTCTTGTATCTGGGAACAGTTAGACTTACATTTCTTTGGTAAATAGGTTTCTTTTATTTTTACTTGCCTCTGATCAGAAGCTGAGATATTTGTAAGTTGAGAGGCTGGGTAAGCAGAAGAACCTGTATGCAACCAGTTATAATTGCAGATTATTTCTATAATGATTTTATGATAAATGTTGCACGATGTAAATGGGTCAGTGCATCTTATAGTCAACAGTATTTTCAGTGTGTAAATAAGATGCACTCCCACATATTTAAATAACATGCAAATGAAATATAAATATTTATTACCCTAGCATCTTTTAGCATTTGCCCAGGAAAACAATCAGACCTTATTGGATTTCTTAGACATTTTATATTGCTGCTGGTACAATTGACAGATCTCTGAAAGTTTAATTGCGGTGGCCATTCTTGCATATTCCCCTGGCTTGTATTTGCCTCGGCAGGTTTTAGATTATTTCAATAATCTGGGCCAGGGGTAGTCATTTTTCTCTGCCTCTCCTACAAGGTAATTTTTAAAGGAGAATTGTTGGCTGAAACTGGCTTCTTTCCCATCATAACATTAGATTTCTGTTGATGGACCCATCATGGCCTTAATACGATTTACTGAGGTACTGAACTTCCCAGTGGATTGTTTGATGGATGTCTCTCAACCTAGAATCAGAGCAGGCAGCATGGATTTGCAATGAGGGAGATTTATGAATTCATTTAAGCGTAGCAACAATGCTAGTGAGCTTTATGCATGAAATATTTTACCATCTCATTGTATTGCTGCCTGTGTGAAACAGTTTCTCTTCTGTTCTCAAACCCACAAGACTTGGGCATTTTATCTACTGTTGATTAATCATGGGAGCAGAAGGAGTTGTGTATTGAAGAATGCCTGCAGGTATCCACATATTCCTGGGGGCTTGCATAGGGTTCTTTTGACTAGACAATCTAGTAGTTTTGTTTTTAGTTGGCATAAGTCTGCTGCGGTGCCTCAGGGGGTTAAGCCTGCGATCAGAAGAGCGCGGGTTAGAATCCTGCTCTCGGCAAAATAGTCATATCGCCGTTGGGCTTGTGAGGGACGCCCCTGACTGCCCAAAGTGCCCCAGGGGTGCCGGATAAATGGCCGGCCCTGTGCTTAGTCACCAGATTTCACTCTCATGTTTTTGTGTATGTCTCACCGGACACCAAGGTGGGATATGTGAGAAGAAGCATTACAAAGTTCTTGTGCAAATGGCGAACAAAGCAGTCCACAGAAGTGCCTCTGTAGGCAGGATCAGATCTTCTGGTTTGTCAGTGTAGAATATGGTACTTCTGCAAGGGATGGACTCCTGACAAATAGCCAAAGTCCATTTAATGCTTTCTGAGAGGTTTATGTAACTTTGTGAAGATTTTAGTCAGGCTTTGGGGGTCACTACACCAGCTGTGGTATTTTGTTCTGTTAAAAGGGTTACCACCACCACCCCCCCACCCCCATGGCTGCCAGTGCCAAGTGTTCAGTCCATTCTCTTTCTGCATGACTCCTTCTAAGGGCTTGGTGACAGTTTTTCTCGCCTCTTGAATCTCCTTTGTGCTAGCAAAGTGGCGAAGCTACAGTATAGGGGCCACCGGTTGCTGCCAGGTGATGATTTATGTTGTGCAATCGCAGACCTGCCTGATGTCAGTGTTATCTGAGAAGGTATAAAGCTGCTTGGCTGGGTAGCCGATCCAAGAATGCATCCTATTGTGAAAGGCACCACACAGATCTTCCATATAACTGAAGGAGAGCATGAAGAACAGCCTGAGTGCAGAAGGAAGAGCTACTCTGCCAAGAGCCCGGAATGGCTTTCAGCGGTGAAATGGAGATGAACCGAGGCTGGGGTGTGACCTCCTTGGCCCTTGGCAATGTGTGATAGCAGGTGAAGGAAAACACACAGTCAACCATCCTGTTTATGTGTGTGAGGGTCCCCAGTGTTATTTAACCATTAGTCTGGGAAACATAGGCTGCTTCAAATAAGCTTGATGTGGTAATGAAATTGATCTTATTTCCATTAATTATGTCAAAATTTTCAGAGAGGCACCTCATTTTGTCCCAGCATTGCCTATGATGAACAAAGACTTCCTGCACAGCTGGGGACCGTGGATTGAGAGGATAAACATGGTGCTAGTCGAGAGAATCAATAAAGAAAGCCAAGGTTTGGGGCGCTGCTGGTAGGCTTTGTTCCTAGAGTTCAGCCAGCAGAAGAGCTGCCAGAAAGCATGCTGCTTTGTACGAACAGTAAACAGCCACCCTTATAAAACGTCAGCCAAGCTCTGGAGAAGCTGGGTCCTCCTGCGGCTGTTGATCTAAACTTATAAATCTCATACAGGCGCTTAAGCTTGCGGCCTCAGGTGTAACAAAAACTCACTGATCACTTTTAATTGATTTTCTGTGGCAGCTCTAGTGCACGTCACCTAGATTTTGCAATGTGATGTTGTAGCAGGAATGTCTAGCTCAGTACTTTACCAACTGATGTAACTAGCAGGAAGATTACTTTAAACAAATGCACATGAATCATGTCAGTGTGCTATCATCAAGTACTATTAATTAATCCTCAAAACAGGTTTTTCACAAACAGATAGTAATCAAGATAATGGTAAAATGTGAATATAGTAATCGGAGCATCGGTGTGTAAGTGTGTAAAGATGAATGAAGAATGACCATGTTTGAGGGTGCCTAAGTAGGAACAGTGATCCAAAAACCACATTGTTGCCATCCCCCCCCCCCCCACAAACACACACACACACACACACACAAACACACACACGCACACACACCAGACCTTTACCTTTGCATCTTTGCAAACATGCTTGTCCCAGTCTGCATCTTTGAGATTTGCTTTAGAAATTATGTTAGAGCTAGACCCCCCCCCCCCCCAAGCTGTCATGGGACTGAAGTCTTAGCTTCAGGGTACAGAGCTTTGGTATCAATTACAGATAAATCACATAGTACCCAGTTCTCTCTCTCTCTCTCTCTCTTACTTTCTGTGTTAAAACCTATTAGTTTGACTTTGTGCTGACCATTTTTTCGCATTCCACTTGGGGTAATTCAATTTTATAAAACTCTGTGACTAGAATAAAAATGACAAAGACCTGAATTTTGTTTGACTACTTATGGGACCATCTGTGAATGCAATTTGAAAATCAAAAATGCCAGAAGTCTCATATTTTGTTTGGTTACTTATGGTTCATGTTAGGGCTGGGTAGGGGTAAGGTCCGTATGTTATGATTAGAGTTTTCCCCATAAAAATGAATGGACAGTCCCCACAAAGACATGATTACAACCCTGGAAAATTGGAAAAGGGGAAGTGCCATAGAGTTAGTTAATTTAAAAACTAAAGTCAGGCATTTAACAGTCACAAATGAGGAAAGGAGGGACACAGTGGCTTTATTAGAAGATGAAAAATATGAGCATTTTATTTGCTTTCTTTCAAATAGTGTTTGTTTGATTTTGCTTCAAAGATATAAAAAGGCCTTTACACACTTGAGTGAAAGGCCCTGCTTTAATGTGCCTGAATGCTGCTCCAACGTCAGAGACAGAGAAAGCACTGCTTACACACAATTGCTTTTCCCCCTTAAAAAGAGATGTTTCCCTTTATTAATGCCGCCTCCTGTCCATTACACGGTATTTCGTCATTCGTCCATGATTAATAACCATATTGAGTCATATGTATCTGCTGTAATATATTTATTTTGGTAACTGGGAATAGAAATGATTCCTCAGCCTTGTTTTTTCATCCCCAAATATTCTTGATCTCTCTCGTGTCTAATTCTGCCCTTTATCTGACCTGCCAGAGCTGGAACAGCGGAGCTCAGCCACTGCCTAGCAAGAAACCCTTATGTTGTTCCTTGAATGGTTGTATTTCATTTTAATTGACAAGTGAACAGTGAAGGTTTCAAACATGCCTCACTGAACAAACTCTCTGGAGCAGAGCCATGCGATGGTATACAGTTGTCAGGAGTATTACAAAAGAATGTTTGTGCCGTGCAAAATTTTCCTCTTTGGAAAACTGGATTTTACTAAATATTGTAATAAGAGAATATGTACAGAAGTGTTACCATTCTACTGTTTTGCATAACATTGATTTCAGTCATTTCAAATTGTCAGTCCAAAATTAAAAATCCAGTCAAGATGAGGCAACCTTTGTAAATATATTTGGATTTTATGGTAAATGGTAAATGGACTGCATTTATATAGCGCTTTTCTACTCTTCCGAGTACTCAAAGCGCTTTACAACTTATGCCTCACATTCACCCATCCATACACACAATCACACACCAGTGGCGGATGCATTTTTAATTAATGGTGTTTATCTCTTTTATTAGCTGATGATATTTAGATACTATATTATGACATTAACCCTATAGCAACTTCTTGTTTTAAGGAGCTTAGTCCCCTGTGACTCATTTTTTCACTGTGTTGCCATTTCACAGTCCTACACCTGACCCAATATTCTGATGTCAGGAAGAAAAAACATTTAAACCCAGCCTAGTACAGCTTTGATACCTTTTCATTTTGTGTTCCTGAAGGAGGTTCTGCCTGAATCACTTGAATGTTGTTTTTATGAGCTCACAGCTCGTTTTGTGCTCTTCTGCAGTAGTGCAGTTAAATGGCTGTGACATACAGTAGACTGACTTTCCCATGGCTTGACAGCAGTGATTTCTCACACCAACCTGACTTTGAACGGCTTGTAAACCCCAACTCCATTATACTCAAGATAGCACCTGCCTGTGAATATCAGTGAGCTCAATCCAGCTGCTCTTAGGCTGAGAAAATGCTATTTACACTTACCTGTCTCCTTTTAGTTGATGCTAGGTTTAGTCTTCATGGCTTGAGTTAAAGATTGCATCTTGGTTTCTTATGATTAAATCAGGCATACAGTTTTATCATTTCTGACGCTCCCTACCTGGCCGTTATAAGATAATCCCCCTGAGAAGAATTAATCGTCAAGCCAGAAGCCTGTTAGCATTTGTAACACAGCATGTTGTCCTTAAGTCTGCCTGTGGGAGCACAGCAGAGACACATGATAATCCAGAATGAACAGGACACAGAATTCACTCTCACTCTCTGTTCTGTAGTATTTAGATGTTTGTTTCTGAATAATGTTTTGGTCTTAACATTTCCATCAGTACATCATGGATACAATCATGCATGTAATGTGTTACAGCTGTGCCTTCTGTAAAGTGCATTCAGTCACTAATGTCAGTTTTATTTTTACACATTCTTAATTTTTTCAGTTTAAACCGCAAACTTTTAAAATGCACTACGGGCCAAAATTGTGGAAACGCATCCAATTTTCCATTGCAGTACTTTATTTGGCTGTTGCTCCAGTAAGTTACTTAAGCATCCGTTTTATGATTTTACAAATATCGTCACTAAATAAGTAACTGGAATTGAATATAGTTCTGCAATGTCTAAAAATTGGAAGCGTTTCCACAATTTCGGCCACTAGTGTACCAGGGACTATTTATATTTCCACAATGTTTCGAAATACAGTTTGGCCAGAACAATTGTCAGTGATGTGATACACCCACAAAGGACCCATTCTCGTTTTATTTAGAGTTTTGTCCCAGAACATCCAATTTGATGTTTATCAATTTCAAGCCAAAGGATCATGGATTACAAAAAAAGGCCATTTTTACATGGTGTCCTGAGGCTGATAATCACTGGAGGAGAAGAATGCAAAAATGGCAAAAAAAAACTTTAACTGTCTAAAATTATGAAGCTAATGAAAAAGAATTTCAGTACTTATAAAAGTTCTGATTAAAAGTAAGAACGATGTCAGGGACTGCGTCCGGGAAAGCTGCACAAAACCGTGAAATCGGGTAAATGAGGATTTATTAGCAAAAGACAGGACCACAGGACATCGCGCAAGCACCAAGCGTCAATGACCGGACAGGGGTGAGACAGACTCAGAAGCACTAAATACACAGAATCAATTATCAACAACTAGACACAGCTGAGAACACCGGGATTCCACACGAGGTAACAAGGGGGCGTGGCACATAGGAGGATTGGACGAGCAGGTCATGACAAATATAAGTTCACAGTCATTTGCTGAACAGTGTGATTTATTCAGCCTAGTGTGCAGCGTGCTGTGCACGAGAGTGCAATGCAGAATATGTCATGTCCCATAGGAGAGGTCACTAATGGGGGGTGGCACTGTGGCTCAGTAGGTAATATTGTTACCTCATACCTCACTGGGTAGGGGTTTGAATCCCATTCCTGCTCTGTGAGTGCTGCATGGGTCTTCCCTTACAGTCCAGATGCATGTGGGTAGGTCACTCAGCTCAGGCTCATGGTATCCTGCTCAACCTAGACAGGGACACGTGGTCAGAAGATAGACTGCTCCTCAGCAATAGTGGGTGTAGCTTGAGTCTCATATTTCTGGAAAATTCTCAAGGGGGTTTCTTTGGCCCAAAGAAATGCATGCTACCTATCACAGGTGTTTCTATCTTGCTGTTGCCAATACTATTCCCACTGTATGTCATTTGTATGAATATATGCAGAATGTTTGCATTGTTGTTTGTTCACCATTATTTATTGCTATTCCTGTTTTTGGCCCTGTGGTCTACAGGAAGTATATAAGAATTCCATTGTATGATGTATACAAGACTTAACTTTTAAACTTGATGTGTGATAATTAGCTTTCTGTGAGTTTTATCTGTGAGTTTTGATGTCAGTCTTCTGTGAGTTGCAACATCCTGGGTTAATAACTGAGGCTGATCGATCTGGCTGCCATGCAACTCTTGCACAGATGTGAATGCAGACCTGCCTTGTAGGGAGTCTGATGCTTTCTTCTCACACTTCTCTGTCTGGCTGGTGGAGATGATGTTACTGTGTGCAGGTTTTGCTCTGTTGAGCTTGGCAGATTTTATATGAAATCTGATTGAACATTGATAGGACAATTACAGTCAGAACCATAAATACTTGGACAGAGACAAAGGTTTTTGAGTGTTGTACATTACCACAATGAATGTTAAAAGAAACAAGTCAGATGCAGTTGAAGTGCAGACTTTCAGCTTTAATTCAGTAGGTAGAACAAAAACATTGCATAAAAATGTGGGGAAGTAAAATAATTTTTCTACACAATTCCCTCCTTTCAGGGGCTCATAAGTAATTGGACAAATGTTAAATTCTAATACTTAGTTGAAAACCCTTTGCAGGCAATGACTGCCTGAAGACGCTGAGTTTCCTCCTTTTTAATGCTCTGCCAGGCCTTTACTGCAGCAGCTTTTAGCTGCTGTTTGTTTGAGGGTCTTTCTGTCTGTAGTTTAGTCTTTAGTAAGTGACATGCAGGCTCAATGGGGTTGAGATGAGGTGACTGACTTGGCCATTCGAGAATATTCCACTTCTTTGCTTTAATGAAGTCCTGAGTTGCTTTTGCTGTGTTTTGGATCATTGTCCATCTGTATTATGAAACGCCACCCAATCAATTTGGCTGCATTTGGCTGGATTTGAGCAGACATGATGTCTCTGAGCACCTCAACATTCATTCAGCTGCTTCCATCCTGTGTCACATCCAGAAACACTAAAGACCCAGTGCCACTGGCAGCCATGCACGCCCAAGCCATCACACTGCCTCCATCCTGTTTTACAGATGATGCAGTGTTCTTTGGATTATATGCTGTTCCAGCCCTTCATACTTTTTTCTTTACATCATTCTGATACAGGTTGATCTTGATTCATCTGTCCAAAGAATGCGGTTCCAGAACTGTGCTGGATTTTTTAGATGTTTTTTGCAAAGTCCAGTATAGCCTTTCTATTCTTAAGGCTTATGAGTGGTTTGCATCTTGTAGTGAACCCTCTGTATTTGCTTTCATGCAGTCTTCTCTTTATGGTAGACTTGGATATTGATACGCCTGTATACCTCC
>JABFEA020000010.1:24678002-24688842 GCA_019775915.2 Cyphomyrus plagiostoma | reverse complement strand
CCGCCCCCCCAGGGATAGCGCAGCCCACATCAGCCATCTTTTTTGCTGCTGCATTGATGAAGAAAGCTGTTTTTTTCTTTTTTCTGCAGTTTGCAACTCGGCAACTGTAGCAAAGGCATACATGTCCTGATCGATGACGACTCTCTGTAGCCGGTGCTTTACAAGAGCTGTGGGAAAAGCCTGCTGTCGTGGCCCCCATGCGCTCCGCAGCCCTTACCCACATTCTGACAGCTCTCATTTATTTAACACAGCTCCCTACGTCAGGCTTTATTAGATCTGGAAGCAGGCCTGTGCAGTCCCCGCTCTATACCAGGGCCAAAATTAGATTCAGGGTTCCCACAACCCTGTGCTGCTGATGACCGCGTGCCCCGCTCGCTCAACAATCCGAAGCATGCGGCCCCTGCAAGAAAGGCCGAATGCTCCAAAGCGTCTGTGCGCGTAGGAAGGAAAACGGGCTCGGCCACGATACTCCCCAAGAGAGAGGCATGGGAAGGAGATCTGCATTTGGGGCAGCAGGCCCAAGCTCAGGTCTGAGGTTCTTCCAGTCCCCGTACAGTGCAAATTGGTCTCACTGTATGCAGAGGCGCAGTAGCATTCAGGAAATGGGAGCACAAATGGCCATTTGACACTCATTCAGCAAGAATCGATGCATGTTGATCTTCAATTAATGTCTCTCGGCCAGCCTCCAGCTTTTTTGGAGAGGTAATTAATTAAAATCCTGGTTGGTTGCTGGGGGGTATCCAGTCAGCCAAGGCACCATTAAAAGCCAGAACAACTCACTGCCTGTGTTCAGAACAGCCAGTGGGGGGGGGGGGGGGGGGTTCACCAGCATGGGTAGGGCTTTAGCTTTCAAGGTGATGTATAAAACACCCGGTTTTTAAAAATGCTGCCTGGTTTGACGTGGGCCCTGCTCCACAGCGCAAGGTTGACTGGGAAACTGGGATGAGTGCCTTATTATTTTAATACAAAATGACTTCAAGAGAAGCCAGAGAGAAGGATTATGGGATTATCTTTGAGTATTGCTTTTGAAATGGAATTGCTTTACACGTTTCTTTGTGACATGTGGCAGCGCGGCTGTAGGCAGCGACTGGCTCTCAGATTACATGGGGCTGCAGGGCTTAGTTGCCTGAAGCCAAAGGCAACGTGTAGCTTATGGATAAATTAAAGAGGAGGAGCAGTGACCCAAGCTGCCACACTGGGCTCGGAGCAGTAAGAAACATACTCCCCTTTATTACATTTAAATGCCTCCTAATATTCCACGCTATTAAAGAGTATATTGTTGGCCGGATAGACAATTGCCTGCCCCTTGCTGTTACTACAGATACCACCGTGTCTTTGGAGTGGGAAACATGAGCAGCTTTAATACAGAGGCGTCCTTGGAAATCCAGTCAATGCAGTGAAGTATGGTGAGCGACCGGCCAGGCTGTGATCACGGTGATGATGCTTCCCAGAGGCTTGGGAGGCTCCACAAGCACAATCATGCCAGTGATTTATTAAATTACAACTTTCATATCAGCTCCGGCTTGCTTCACTCTTTAAAGGGACGGCCTTTTTAAAGGAGTTAAGTAGATCATCTTTCCTCCCCAGCTTAATAATAATCCATACTTTATTAATCCCCGCGGGGAAATTGTCTTTGCACCTCCCTCTGCTTGCTCTTTGTGGAGTAAGCAGCCTGTGAAGGGCAGCCACCTGTCGGGGCACCCAGGGAGCTGGGGGTTAAGGGCCTTGCTCAAGGACCCATAGATGTGCTGAGGCTGGGTTTGAACCAGCGACCTTCCAATTACAGGGTTAGCCCACTGAGCCACATGCTGCCCCCAACTCATTGCTCTGCCTGACCTGGGTGACCGTTGGTCGGTCAGTAGCCGAGTGGAGAGCCACCCTTCCGCCAGCCCTCGAGCCACCAACCAGCTGCTGCTTCTTCCCACAGGGGCACGGAGAGACGTCTACGAGGAGCACGCCCATAGAAGGCGACTGCTTCAGCTGCGTCAAGTATCTCATGTTTGTCTTCAACTTCTTCCTCTTCGTGAGTGCCCCCCGGCCCAGTCACCTCCCCATCCCCCAGATCAGCATGCTCAGGGCCCTCCCCATAGATGTCTGGGTCTGCCGTCTCACCATAGCACAAGTGTCAGGAGTGTCTAATGCATCATAATGGGGCTTAACACGATCCGTTTTTTAAATACAACTAAAACATCAAATTCCTTACATGAATACTGGAAAGTGTGTGAATGATCATCAAGGTAAAATGCGTCAACAGCATTAAGAAGCTGGAGATTGACATGTAACACCCGTTTTTATTGGCGTGCAATAAATTTTGTGTAGAGTGTTCCATAATCTTAGGAAATGAAATTAATCAACAGGTACACGCGACTTTAATCACCCTGCACAGCTGCTCATGTTCGCCAAGAAGTCCTGAACTGCGGACCAAAATGTGAAACCTCAACAGGCACTACAAAACTGAACAACTTAGAGCAGGGCAGACCTCTCGCATTAAACATAGCTGACAGCTACCTCACAATTCAAATTCCAAAGTTAGGAGTGAAGATTTGAGTAAACTGACTGAAATGGTTGGTTAGTGTTATTAAGTCACGATGACAGACTGTAATCCTGATGCAAATTCCAAAGAGGTATAGCTGGTATGAGAGACCTGATGGACTAACAGCTAATGTAGATAGTACAAGGGACTGGAAGTGCTAATGGCTAATATAACAGTACTGGAGACTTCGGGGGCTAACAGCTAATGTAGATAGTACAATGGACTGGAAGTGCTAACGGCTAATATAGCAATACTGGAGACTTCAGGGGCTAACAGCTAACATAACCATGGCCAAAATAAAGGTGTGTTCCAGGTACAGCATGACTGAAGTTGCCCTCCCCACCCTGTGTTCTTGCTCCACAGCTGGGTGGCTGTTTCCTGCTGGGAGTGGGAAGCTGGGTGCTGGTGGACCCCAGGGGCATGCAGGAGATCATGGCTGCCAATATGCTGCTCCTCTCGGGCGTCTATGCGCTGTTGGCCATGGGCGGCCTGCTCTTCCTGCTGGGCTTCCTGGGCTGCTGTGCCGCCCTCCGCGAGAATAAGTGCCTGCTGCTCTCGGTGAGTGCGGCCGCCCAGCCACATAATCAAACCATTTCTGCGAGGGTGGGTGGAGGGGCAGGCAGGACCGTGTATCTATTAATCCCTGCGCATGTACAATCAGGCCTCTGATTGTCCACCTTCTCTCCACAGTTCTTCGTGCTCATCCTCTTCATATTCCTGGCAGAGCTGGCTGCTGCCATATTGGCCTTCATTTTCCGGGAACATGTGAGTGCTCCATCTGCTGTCACTCTCTGGTCTGTTTCCTGTCAGCATGTGCCTTACCCAGCCTGCCTTGCTGCAGCTGACACGAGAACACTTTACGAAGCAGCTGAAGAGGCACTACCAGGGCTACAACACCTCAGATGTCTTCACATCCACCTGGAACGCCATCATGACCACAGTAATGGCTTCTTTTTATGGTAGAGGTAGCAGTAACCACAGGCCGGTAAGGGAAGGCACTGGGTCTTTGGTGACATTCTTAGAAGATGTTCCACTCTCCTTCTCTCTTACCCTCCCTCCCTACAGTTTGACTGCTGTGGGGTAAACAGCCCTGACGATTTTGAGGACAGCCTCTTCAGACACATCAACTCCGGTGACATGGTGCCTGAGGCTTGTTGCCAGAAGAACAGTAAACCTGGCGATGTGGCCTCCATCAGTAAGGAGGAGTGTCTCATGGGCAGCGTGCTCTTTCGCAATAACAAGGTATGCTGGAATCTGCAGAAATGGGGCTTATACCATCCTGAGCCACTTGAGGGCACCCTTTCCTTATCCATTACTGTAGAGATACCTTAACCTTTGGCCGGAAAAAAGAATGCTCACTTTCGCTCATTTTTACAGATATGTGGAAGTGAGGTTCACAGACGTCTTGCTCTCTACATTTGTTTCTTAATCCAGTCCTTAGGGACCCACAGATAGTCCATGTTTTTTATACATGTTTTTGCTCCTTCCCAGTTCCTGGTGGCCTTCTCCCGTGTGTAGCAGTCCCCTCTGGCCCTCGCCAGTGTGTAGCAGTCTCCTCTGGCCCTCGCCAGTGTGTAGCAGTCTCCTCTGGCCCTCGCCAGTGTGTAGCAGTCTCCTCTGGCCCTCGCCAGTGTATAGCAGTCCCCTCCCCCGAAGGCTCTGTAATTGAATTTATAGCCCCAAATTACCTTTACTGTTTGAGAGCCCTGATGAAGTGGCTTTCTGTCCAGAATATTCCCTCCCCTGTACTTCACACACCCTAAAGCACAGTCCCCATCATACTGATGTATATTTAGTAAGCTATCATTGATATTGACTGCATGTTTCTACTTTCATTTTTTCATTATTCCCTCTTCATTTAATAACTTGTATAAACATGCATGAACCTAGGATGCAGAATAAATCGCCCTTTGAGAACAAGGCAGCAAAACTGAGCGATTAAACTAGTTTGACAGTTACTGGACATCATAATAAGTGAGGCAGCCTCTAGTTAGGACAGACCGGTCAGCACTGTGGAAACTCTGTGCTGTTATTGCTCTCCTGTGGCTGTACTGGGGCATTTATAAGCATCACACACAGGCTTCTGTATTGACTGTAATACAGCTCAGCCATAAGAACAGACATTTTATCACCTTCAACAGAACAAAAACACAACCCCTCAGTGAGTTTGGTAAGATTGATGCCAACATCCATCATTCAGCAGATATGATGAGCTCCTTGTACTTTTGGCCATGGACACATGTCCTTCTCTTTTATCAGGGCTGTTATTCAGCAGGAGTAGACTACTTTGAGATGTACATCTACCTGGCTGGCGCATTGGCCATCGTGGTGTTGACTATTGAAGTAAGTCTGCCGGCTTGGTATCACTTATTATTATGATAATAGTGTTTTGCCAGCTTCCCAAAATATGCAGTCAAAATATTCTGGTGAACCATGAGATGGGTTTTCTGGAATTGCCAGACTGAGCTTGTAGCAGCAGTACAGTGACATGCTGTGGCAAATGTTAGAACTGCAGTTAATTTTAAACGATCTTTCATCCATGAAATGTTTAATGCACTGAATCACTAACCTGAAAAGAAGTTTACAGTTAATGTTTATGCATAATTAGACAGTGTTGTTTTTGTTCATATTGCTATCACATCTTGGGATCTTTGTCAAATATTTATCCCCTGTTTTCTCTCTCCAGCTTTTCGCCATGGTGTTTGCGATGTGTCTGTTCAGAGGAATCCCATAGATCTAGCAGCCTGTAATGGAGGATGTTCCTAAAGGAAAATGGCTTGTAAAATTAAGAGACGTCATATTCTTCCTCTTTTTATATTGCCAAATTGGTGACGCTGTACCGATTCGTACTTCACGGCAGGACATTTGGGGTACTGAGTTCACTGCAAGAACAATAAATATGGAAATTCCGGAAAATGAAAAGTGAGAGAGAACCTGAAGCTGGCTGCTGCTGCGTTTCTGAGCTAGAGGGGGGCAGAGCTGCTCCACTGACATCAAGAAGGAGAGTTTTTATGCTGAGAGATGCTGCCTGTGCAGCGCTGTGCTCTCTGTAAGTGTCCCTGTAAACCCCTGTAACCTGTTTGGCCCCCTGCACTCACTCACATTAGACCTTTTGCTAGTTTCATACTGTTTTAAGCTTTTCCTTTGTGTACATACCAATGTGTACGTGTGTGTGTGTCTGCGTGTGCGTGTGCAGTCGTGTGTGTTTGAGACAGAGACTGTTCCAAAATTTTTAGGTGTATTTTTAAAAAATATTGCGACATGTTCCTCATAGAAATTACATGTGAGTGTTATTGACCTTTATCAGTTTTCAGTTGTATTAGAATTGTTTTTAAAATTAAAATATTTTACAAAGATGCTTTTTCCTATGATGGTGTCACAATGACTGTTTAAAAGCTACCTGCACACTTTTTTTTTCTGGTCTGTGTCTGTATCCTGTATTCCGTGTCCTTTATTAAAGACTGCAAATTGCACTGTTATGCTTCATATAATTCGGTGTGTATGCTCTTAGGGGATGAATTAAAATCACAGCTGGGGAAAATGTGATGGTTTACATATAACAGCGCATGAAAATCTCAGGAGAATTTGCTGGCAACCAATTTCATGACATCTGATGGTGTAATTACATTGACAGACAACCACTCCCTTATGACATTAGCAGTTGGTGGCATAGTTATCGCTCACATCTACTTTATCTATCAGACATGTTTATCCAAAGGATGGTACTATAGCAAGAGCAGAGTCCCTGGAGGAAGTAGGACAAAGGGTCTTGCTCAAGGATCTAGTATTGACATCCCTGCTGACCCAAGGCCCTTCGGACCACAGGCCAGGCCTCCTAACCCACTGAGCCACCGAACCACAGCCTTACAGCTCTCTAACCACTGCTGTGTGTGTGGAGTTTGCATGCCTGACTGGCGTCTCCAAACCTCTCAGGTAGACGATGGATGGATCTTTGCTAGTATCACTTATAGCAAGAAATATTACATATGTAAAAAAAACAAGGAATACATGACATAAGATGCTATATATTAGAAATCACTTTTCTTGAGTAATACGGAGATAGAATTACAGACATGTAAATATTATACTTACAGTATATTTGAAATGTATTTAAAGAATACTGTTGCACTGCTGGCCTCAGGACGTGTGAAGGGGACTCAGGTGGCAAGTGACTCAGACCCGAGTCAGGGGATGGAGCAGGCTTCTGGGCCTGACTGAAAACGAAAGCTGGGAAGAAGCGGAAGGACGGGACAGAGGGGTGGGCTGGCATGCGTGTGTGGAGTTTGCAGCGGGATGCAGGAAGACGATGGACCTGTAGGGGGCGCTGTTTTCTACTCAATGGGGCCATGGGAGGAAGATCGACCTACAGTGCAAGCCCCTTTTTGGCAGAGTGTAGTGATGACTGGGGGAAGCTTTCCAGACAGTGGTGTTGAAAAGTGGTTCATTTCTCTAAGCTTTGAATGCTCACTGGAGCCACCTGCTGGTCAGAAAAGCTCAGAGCAGCACACGGTGCTGCACAGGCTAGCGCACCCCAGTTCCTCAAACCAGTGTTATTACAGCAGACACTGTAAAGACAAATAGTTTTATACCATATCCAAACCTAAATTTGTTAACGTTCAGTTCAGTTCTGTTTTATTCAGTTAGTTTTTTTCATAATAAAATTATATTTCAGTAAGCTCTCCAAATATCTTGTCTATTTATAAAATGGACAGATGTGCTTGTAATGGACACGTGTAGAAGAAATGTGTGAAAATGTCTGTTATATATTCTTCGAAAGTGACAAACAAGTGAAGCAAACTGCATATTATAAACATGCACTGTCAAGGAGACAACTAGGCTGAGCTTCCAATGAATGTCCAGGTACAAGAGTAAACACCCTGCCTCTCCCCAACAGGGAAGCAAACCCCAGTGTCGGAGTGACAAGCAGGAGATGCTAACCGCTATACTAATAAAGATAATTGTGCTGACAGGAAAGGTGTATGAATAGCATATCAGGATTACAGTTACCACTTACATTTCCTTTTATTAGTTTATACCATCGCAAATTGTAATCAGAAGGTCGCCAGTTCAAACCCCGCCTCAGCATGTCTGCGGGTCCTTGAGCAAGGCGCTTAACCCCCAGCTCCCTGGGTGCTGCTACAGGTGGCCGCCCCTCGCAGACAGCTCACTCTACAAAGAGCAAGTTGAGGGAGGTGAAAAAAAGAATTTCCCCATGGAGACAATAAAGGATCTCTTATCATCTTCTTTTTGGAGATGACTGCATCTCAGACTATTATGGGTATTACGCAACACAATCTCAACAATATTTTTATTTCCCACATAAACAAGTTGCATTCTTGCCATACAGACCAAAAACATTTGGTGAGAGTCAATATTTATTAGCAGCATAAGCGCTAATTACAAGTGGAATTGGCGACACTGAACCCGAAACAGTTTATAATTCCTAAATGACCCATAAATGCTACTGTTGCCATGATCCAGTCAATACAACACACATTATGACAGAGAGCTCCTGCAAGAAAAATGCCTTCCACAAGTGCGGGCAAACCTCAGCTTCAAACCCTGACGATTTGAAAAAGCAAGTGAACTAATGGGGGTCTGTATGAGGAGTGAAGCCTTATTTGTCAGCTGTCTCCTATCTAATGAGGCCACAGGAAGATGATTACCCTGAATGGACCATCACCTCCATGTAGGCCCCTTTTTGGCCAAGTGTTACCCCCTCATGTTTAGGAATAAAGCTTGGCCCCTTCAGGGGTCCTTGGCTGTACCTAGTGACCCCTGAGTGTCTTTGTACCTTTGGCAGAATTTAAACGCATTAAAGCGTGATGCAAGATCAGTTTTTAGTTTAAAGAACCCTTTTTTCCTGGAGATTCTAAAACTGTGTGGTTAGCCGCTGGATTGGCATATAGTGTAGCTATGCAAGTGTATACCGCAACGTCAGGTGGCGCTGCTCTAAAACGCCTGGCTCTAAAACGCCTTGTGGTGTCTATGGTAGACGTACGTCCGCCTCCCTATCACGTAACTCCGTGATTTGCTCCTTCAACGTCGTCTGGATACAGAAACAACTCATTAAAAGTTCATTTCTGAATATGACAGTTGTCCGGCTAAATAATTAAGTAAAATATGAAATAATTGCCCAGCGTTACGTTCCGAAGCGGTTGGGCGTCTATGAAGGTGAGTTCGAGCAGATTATAATTTGTAGCTAATGGTTTCCGAGCTGCTTCTCTTAAAATAAAACATCCCTGTTCGTGTTACTGAACATAATAACAAAATAAGCAGACTATTTTTTCCCATTTGTTTGGTTCCGTAGCTGAGCAGCTGTCAAGTCAATCTGCCATTCTGGTTTGTTGTTTATGAAGTAGTAATCTTCCGAAGTCGAAATAATGTAAACGATGGTCTGGTCACGCGTAACGATTATAAACTATGCAACAGACGAAGAGAAGGAATACTTATGAGGATACTGGGGATTTCCATAGTAATAATATTAAGTGCTCCGGCATTTATTTTAAGATTTAAGCTGTGGGACTCTCAGAAGAAGGTCTAGACACGATCCTACTGTCAACCCTGTCAGGTCGCACATTTGTATTTTCAATGATTTATTTTGTTTGAGTTCGTCATATTTTGTAAGATTGTACTATAGTTCATTGTTTGTACATGCTTCTTTTGGGCTGTTTGCGCGAATTATGGATAGATTGTTAATTTTACTGGGAATGGAAACAGTATCAGTTGAGTAGCTTGATAATGATCGAGTAGTTAGATGTTTGCATAATAAGTAATTCAGCTTTATTATAGCAATTGATCTAGTTACTAGTCTGATGATTAATTATATTTATAATCATATTGACGCTGCCGTTTTAATCCTTTATAACAGTAACATCAGTAGCCCAATTATATAAAATGTAACGGTTTGTTATATAGAAAGCAAAGTACTGTACTTAAGTAGACATCATGCTGAGAAAGGTATATACAGTATTCAGTTCATTTTTTTTTTCATATAGCACTTTCGCAACAGTGTCGCCCCAAGGCGCGTTACTTGGGTGTGTTGTGGTGCATTACAACATCTTTAGACTTAAGACTAAATATTTCCCGATCGAAATTAATATTTTATACTTGCTGACATCTGCGTTGAATACTGGTTAGATCATCGCTACCTGCCCTGCTTTTTAAAATATTTATTTATTTTTATTTGATTATTTTTATTTCAAAGTGGCTGAGCCGCATTGTCGGATTCAGCATGTGCGCGTCTGTGAAGTACAGCTCCCGGGGTCCGGCTCTCATCCCGCGCATGAAGACCAAGCACCGCATCTATTACATCACCCTCTTCTCGGTGGTGCTGCTGGGCCTCATCGCCACTGGCATGTTCCAGTTCTGGCCGCACTCCATCGAGTCCACAGCGGACTGGAGCGTGGACCGGCGCAGCGTGCATGATGCGCCCCTGGTGCGCCTGCCCGTGGCCAGCTCCATCCCGGAGAGGGGCGACCTCAGCTGTCGCATGCACACCTGCTTCGACGTCTACCGCTGCGGCTACAACCCCAAGAACCGCATCAAGGTGACGCTCTGCAGTGCATGTTCGAGCACCGTTGGAAACAGTTACTAGATTGCTGTTGTTTTAACCTATTGCTTTAACAGCCAGTCAGTCCTGTTTCTCTGTTGCAGTGTTTCCCAGCTCAGTCCTAGTTGACCCGCAGATAGTCCGCATTTTTGCTCCAGGAGCTGTGAGGGAGCAAAAACGTGGACTGTCTGGGAGGGAGTAAACACGTGGACTGTCTGGGAGGGAGCAAAAACGTGGGCTGTCTGGGAGGGAGCGAAAACGTGGGCTTTCTGGGAGGGAGCGAAAACGTGGGCTGTCTGGGAGGGAGCGAAAGCGTGGGCTGTCTGGGAGGGAGCGAAAACGTGGGCTGTCTGGGAGGGAGCGAAAACGTGGACTGTCTGGGAGGGAGCGAAAACGTGGAATGTCTGGGAGAGAGCAATAACGTGGAATGTCTGGGAGAGAGCAATAACGTGGAATGTCTGGGAGGGAGCAAAAACGTGGAATGTCTTGGAGGGAGCAAAAATGTGGAATGTCTTGGAGGGAGCAAAAACGTGGACTGTCTGGGAGGGAGCAAAACCGCAGAATGTCTGGGAGAGAGCAATAATGTGGAATGTCTGGGAGGGAGCAAAACCGTGGAATGTCTGGGAGGGAGCAATAACGTGGAATGTCTTGGAGGGAGCAAAACCGTGGAATGTCTTTGAGGGACCAAAACCGTGGAATGTCTGGGAGGGACCAAAACCGTGGAATGTCTGGGAGGGACCAAAACCGTGGAATGT
>JABFEA020000010.1:24662582-24677174 GCA_019775915.2 Cyphomyrus plagiostoma | reverse complement strand
GAATGGGGCTCCCAGTCCAGCCTGTGTGAGAGGGACAGAGTGAATGGGGCTCCCAGTCCAGCCTGTGTGAGAGGGACCGCACTGGTTATAGATGATGTGTCAAACCTGGATTTTATGCCTGTTACACAAGACGCTTCACCTTTTTGTTACTTCTGTCGATATGTATGTCATCTAAAAGTCTTCCTTTGAGCATCAAAATAACTCTTGTTACTTGTAATGGTTATTCTTTTATGTCACTGCATGTGATGAGTCAGTAATATTGTCAATCACACTGAGCATGTGTTTGTATTTCCCAGGTGGGACAGAGGGATGAACCACCTACTGTTTAACATGCTGCCCGGTGGACCCCCCGACTACAACACTGCCTTGGACGTGCCCAGAGACCGGTACTGACCGCCACTGGACCTGCTGGTGTCACACTGCTGAGGGCAAAAAAGGGGGAGGGATATATCAACATCTAAAGCGAAAGCCAGGGACACTTGGTAATATGTTCATGATCCCTCAGAGTGTCCGATGGAAATCACTTATGTAAGGATTTTTGGTAAAATATAGAAAAAGTTATACATATTTATAGAAAATTGTGCTAAGCATCATGGTTTTGATCTGGTGTATTAGTAAACAAGGCTGCCTTTTCATATATTTATGTTTGCTGTACTGAACAATGTAGTTATTAGCCAGAGTATCTGTGTTCTCTAACCCTAACCTCTGAAATGTGCTATGTACAGCACCAGTCAAAAATCTGAAAGCTGCCTGCAAAGCAGAGTGATAGTGTTGCATCACATGACCTGGCCACCTGACCTAAACCCAATAGAAATGGTCTTGGAGAAGTTTCGCCAGGAAAAGCAGCCAATGAGAGCTCAACATGTATGTGGGATTTTCTTCGGGACAGCTGGAAAAGCATCCCAGGAGGCTTCCTCATGGAACTGCAGTAGAGGAGACAGTAGGGTCATTCGGTGCCTTACTTAAGGGCCCAATGGTGAGATCACTCTACCAACCACAGGATTTGAGTCCCAACCCACAAAGTTGCCCGCTGCCCAACAAACTGTCATGTTCTTGGAACTTGGCCTGATTGTAGTTTCTCCGAATTTTGTCCCTTCCCTGGACTATCCTTCATTCTACGCTGAACTCCAGGGGAGGTGATAAACTTGCTGAATGGTTGGCCCCAAGCATCAGTGCTAACTTGGAAGTTACATGTAAATGTGGGGAAAAGAGAGAGTAGCGGAGCAAGACTGAGCAAATGGAATGTGTACCTCTGGTACATTTAATACTGTAATGAAAACCTTTTTGCTTGCGTTTCAATATTTCTGCAATGGAAAATTCAATCGACAACTAATGTTCTTCTAATACTGCCGGTCCTGGCAGCAAGACTTGCCAGAGCTTATTAGCAGCATAATGTTTTTTATTCTGTGGAAAACATAAGATTGATTTTTTGGCCAGATTTACTAATGAATTTTAAACGTGTCATGTAAATAAAATAAAAATACATTTCCGTGTCCATTTTGAAGCTGTATTTCAGGGCAACGCATGATCGATTCCCACAGTAACTGGCAAATAAGTAACCAAATGACTTGTTCATCCTCCATTGTTTTGGGGTGGCGGTGTGGTTTTGTATGATATCAAGTAGTTTAACCTACAAGCCTTTTGCGTCTCCCCTGCTTATTTAGCATAAAGGGCCTTGTTCAAAGTGACGCACAGTAATGACCAGGAGCTGCATAAGTTCCCATTCAACACAGCCCTGGAACACGGAGCCACAGATGGTGGGAGAGCGCCCCCTGTGTGTCTGTATGCGCGTGCATGTGTGCTTGTGCTGGCATCATGTGGGCGCGTGCCCGTCTTAGCATACAGAAACTTAATGACTAGCTGTACTGTCGGTCACTTGCAGTGATGAGATCGCTCACCCCACCCGCTTATGTTAACTTTGGACTCCAGTTATTCCCTACATGACGTCATCCCCAGCTGTGTGCGGCGTAATGAAAACGCCGGTAGTTCGATATGAATAGGCCTACTTTCTATGGAAAGGACTGCATGTTCTTGTCTTAATCGAATCAGCCGGTGAAGATGGGGTGGAATGTGTAAGTGGCGGTAAAGCGGCAGCCGTTCCTGCTAATCGGACCTCTTGCCGTATCTTCTCTGTCTCATCAGGCCCCGTCCTTAATGGCTGCTGATACTTTTACGTGCTCTGATGCTCTGCAGTGACACGGGGTTGTTTGACTCTTCCAGGGCCCTCCTTGCCGGCGGTGGATTCTCTACATGGACCTACCGGCAAGGCTATGACGTCAGCATTCCCGTCTACAGCCCCCTGTCGGCTGAGGTGGATCTACCAGAGAGGCAGCCAGGGTGAGGCCTCAAACACGGATAGCTTTAACTGCCCTGAGTTCCTCTTTATTGTTGGTGATGTGCTTGTCGCGATGATGGGTGGACTTCAGTTTTAAGACTATCGTGAGTACAATGAATCTCCCATCACCTCTCCGTTTAGTCCATTTCCTGTTGGAAATGACACCGTTTCCCACTGGCATGAGCCAGGCAGAGATTTGTGTCGCTCAGTCACTCTACCACTCAGGGTGTGCACTAGGGTGGACCTTATGTTTTAAGCTTGTAAATATCACCTTTTTACCCTTTAATTTTGCTTATAAGATAAAACATTATATATAACATTATATAATAAACATTATAATTAATGTTTACTTATAAGAAGATTAAATTCAGGTAAAATATCAGCTTCATTGGTGAATATTTACTGGTAGCTCATTTGCATAGATATTTTGCAGATACCGACTCTTAAAGGTTTCACATACAGAATTCTTAATGGGCCAATGTAATATTTTCGCTGCAGTATTTTGTGACCTGCTGAGAAATGTGGCCACATAATTCCATCATATATCATTCACCTGTCATAGACGGAATGTAGCTGACATCAGTAATGGTGCGACACTGAGACGTTTATTGTTTAGTGAGCTTAATCTTGATATACGATATAGTATCTACTGACATCACCAGCTGAGTCATGCAGTGCATTCTACTGTGCACACCTGTCCTGCCTGAAAGTCTGAAGTTGCCCAGGCTGGGCAGTGGGTGCTGCTCACTTCTGACATTATTTATTTCTAGTCATACCCAGACGTGTCTCGACTGTGCTGACATCACCTGAATAGTGGTATAAATGCTACAGCGAATGCTGGACAGTGCATACGGTTGATTGACTATAGTAACAGTTATTTAATCTATTATAGTTTTTTCGTAGTGGTAAATGTTAAGTCTTAATATGATATGGCAGCAGCAACTAGATCTGAAACAGAAGTCTGTCTCCTTGGCTGTACTGTGACTGAATTAACTGGTACTGAGCTGCTATCTCAGCATATGGCTCTTGGTTTCTCTGTACATCATCACCTGTAAAGAATGGGCCTCATTCACCAACCGTTCTTACAAACAAATTTGTTCTTAAACACTACATACGCACTTTTTAACGAAGATTCTGGCATTCACCAATGTCCTATCTGAATTTGTTCTTAGCTAATAACAGAATCTATGCACACTCAAGACCATTTCAACACACATTTTAGTAATGATAGTTTGTTCAAAATAATCGGTTGTAGCGGTTTTGTTAAGTCTACATGATAGTATTTGATTAATTTACAAGAGTAAAATATAAAAAAATAATTTTAAAGTGTAAAAATTTTTTCATGCAGATTATAAATGGGTCTGTTTCTCCGCATTGGCCTTGCTATCAAAATGGTTTTTGGTATTTTTAAATCATTCGCTACTTTTCTTTATCTTTGAGGTCACTGAGCTACTTGTAAATATAACACTAAGAGGCTAACTCTTTTCTAATATTTGTAGATAAGGAGAGATTTCTAGGAGGTGAAGACCACCGAAGATCACCAATTTATTTTTTCTGGCTGTTTAAGCTCCACCCAAATGTGCATGTCTGATGTGCATTATTATTATTAGTGGATATTGATAGCATTTGTATTTTGTCCCCTGGCTACGTTATGTTTGGCTCTCCTGTTCCCACTTCCTCTGTGTGTTGGTCTGTCCCGCCTCCATCCTGATCCTGATCCTGATCCCGATCCCGGTCTGCAGGCCCCGGCGTTACTTCATCCTGTCGGCACAGACAGCCGTGCACCGCGAGTACCGTGCCGAGCTGGAGAGGCTGAAGGACGAGAACGGAGAGGCCGTGCTCCTGCTGGACAAGTGCAGCAACCTCTCCCAGGGCGCCGTCTCGGCCCGCAAGCGCTGCTGCCGCGGCCAGGTGTATGACTACCCTCAGATCCTGCAGGTGGGTGGGCCGGCGGCTGGCTGGGGGTGAGCCGTGTGCAGACCGAGGGTAAACCCAGGGCAGACCGGGAGCATCAGGCAACCTGGGCCCAACAGTGCTCGCATCTTGTGGAATTACAGCTCTCATTTATGCTTGCTGGTACTGTGATAAATAAGTATTCAGCTTCTAAACGTCTTTTACAAGGAGCTGTCACCCTTGCGTCCGGCCCGACCCTGGGCGGTCTAGACAGGAAGCGTGCTTATCACCAGCCCACTACCTGTGGGAGATTTTCGTGATTAACGCCCCGTGAAGCTGACTGCAGTGGGAGTGTGAGTGTTTACCTGTGAACTCTGACACTTCCCTGTCCCAGATCAACCTATGCAGGAAGTGCTACACACAGACCCCCATGGAGACATCTGTCTCTATTAGGTTTTGTAATTTGACGATATTATCGTTAATTGACGATATCAGGTTAGTAACAGAGTTTGGGACAGTGACTGACCAGTGACTGTCAGGAAAGTGAGCCTGGGCTACACATAGATCGGTGTAACAGAAAGATTTGCCTTGTGGCTTTCAGTTCAATCCTGTAGCCTACATTTTGATACAGTTTTTAACTCCTTGTAGACTCCTAACAATCTTTGAAGTTTGTGTTGAACTTGTGCATTTTGGGGGTCACCAAGTAACAGGTCAAAATTGTATACAAGTAGTACACATGCATATGTGTTTCATTATAAAACAAAGTGACTTCACTTTTGTTTAATAACTAAAAGAAGTAATAAATAAATAATAGAATAATGCAATTTGTGAGGTGAACTTTGACCTGTGAAGTCGTCTTTCTGAGTAGTGCTGTAATAGTAAAAATGTTACGACTTGTAAGAACACATCCTGAATTATCATGTCTTGCTACCCGGGATGTAGAAATGGCACTGCACCGCAAAGGGAATTAAAAAAGTAGATAGGCTCATAACTTTTTTAAGCTCTGGAAGGTATGTGTCATTCACTTCAAATTTTATCAAAATCGAAAATTGTACACAAACGTTTTCGTAAAAATTGTTGAATTTAAAGTGGAATGTCCCCACATGTTGTGATTTGCATAGTGATTTTAATACCTCTGAGTGTGGTGTGCGTGTATGTATGCATTGCCCTGTTCCCCCGTGATGTCTGCCTCTATGCATAGGAATCGTCCTTCTGCGTGGTGCTGAGGGGGGCGCGCCTCGGACAGGCTGCCCTCAGTGACGTGCTGCAGGCTGGCTGTGTCCCCGTCATCCTGGCTGACTCCTACATTCTGCCCTTCTCCGAGGTTCTGGACTGGAAGCGGTGAGCAGCCATTGAGGGTCTGAGGGTCAGGGATGTAGAAACGGGGCTGAGTGAAGCAGAGCACCAAGCCACACCAGAAAGCTGCCTTACACTCTGTCTGTCTGTGTCTCTGTCTGTCTGTCTGTGTGTGTGTCTGTCTGTCTGTGTCTGTCTGTCTGTCTGCGTGTGTCTGTCTGTCTGCGTCTGTCTGTCTGTCTGCGTGTGTCTGTCTGTCTGTCTGTGTGTGTGTGTCTGTCTGTCTGTCTGCGTGTGTCTGTCTGTCTGTCTGCGTGTGTCTGTCTGTCTGCGTGTGTCTGTCTGTCTGCATGTGTGTCTGTCTGTCTGCGTGTGTCTGTCTGTCTGCGTGTGTGTGTTTGTCTGTGTGCGTGTGTGCGTGTGTGTGTGTGTTTGTCTGTCTGTCTGTGTGCACGTGTGTGTATCTATGTTTTTATTCATCTCCCGCAGGGCGTCTGTGGTCATTCCTGAAGAAAAACTTCCGGAGATGTACACCATCCTGAAGAGCATCCCACACAGACAGGTGGAGGAGATGCAGAGACAGGTGGGTGTGTGGCCGTGCGCCCCCTGCTGGTCCTCAAGGGGCCGTTAGTCGCTTGCTGGTCCTTAGGAACCAAATGTAATGAGAAAAATAATCAAACAAAACCCACCTCATCTGGGTTTCATGAGACACTGCAGGTCCCAGTAAGCGTCAGTGAGCCCTCAGACAGGTGCTGCAGACACCCTCCAAACTGCTCTCGCTGTGTTTAGGAGGTTTTTAACGACTGTTACACTAGGAGGCGCCTTGCCTCCTGTATTGTAGGTTGGAATACCACCTCTGTCCTGTACGCTTGGACATTTTCCCCTGTGTCCCAGTGTTGTCCTCCTTCAGCCCAGTTAGAATACATTATACATTACATCTTAGAATTGCTGCCAGTGTGTGTGTGTGAGTGTGTGTGTGTGTGTGTGAGGGCTTGTCAAAGGATGCCGTGCAGTTGGCTAAGGGACTGCACTGTTTTGTTTCTACAATAGAGGGCGCTCAAACCCACCACAGTGCAAGGCGCTGCCGCCTGTAGCTCCACACGTTGCTTTGTTTTGTAGTCTTGCTGTTTTATCATTGTATTCAAACGCTAAACGTAAACTGAAGCTGGGTGATAGTTTATCTTCTGTTTGTCAGCCAAGTTTTGACATTAATTAAAATATGCACCAAACTCAGTTTATTTGTTGTCCAAAAGTAGATTTTCTAACAGCTTGCCTGCAAAATGATTGTTCTGTTTCTATTTTGGATTTGTATGCATTATTATATACATTTATGAATAATTAGTGGTAATGAATCCTCCTCATGCCCGACCCCCCAACAATGGGCAGCAGGTGATGGCCCTGCTGTAACTACATACCTGTTGTCCCTACATGAAAGCCAGCAGCTGCCATGCTCCACCCCAAGATCTTCCCGTTTCGGGTCGGCGCCCCCGTCAGTGCCCAGGGAGATTATCGCTGAGTGTTTGGCACTCGGAGGCTGTGAGGAAATGTAAATGCCGTGTTGGCATGGCGACCGCTATGCATTGCAGCAGCCTGATTTATCGAGACTGCTTTGATGGCTCAGTGAACTATGCGGGTTACCCCCCTGCTGGAGGTGTGAGGTACTGCATTCAGATTGAGAGCTCTCGTTCATCTCATTTTACATATTACACAAGTGACCTGGCTGTGAAATGAAACTGACATGTTATATAAATGAAAACCATGTAATTACAAGGGTGCTTTTTGAGTATCGGTATTGGGTTTTATTCACATTAATGATACGGAATTCACTTGACATACGTGTCACGTGTTTTGGGACCGGCTGAGTAGAATACTACCCAGTGATGTTTCACTCTTCTCTTGTATTCCCACATTTCCAGGTTTAATCCCATGGGATCCTTTTCTTAAGGAGCAGTGAGTCCTTCCTCTCGCTTTAAGGAAATAGGGACTGTCTTCCCCTCCCTGCTGCCGTCTCCTGAGGCACCTTCCTCCCGCAGGGCAAGCGGGATAGACCTGCTTATCTCTGGGGAGGCAACTTTCATCACTCCCTGATTAATGGGCAGCTGATCCCCCCACTGGGACTGGAAAAGTCTTTTAAAAGGCACTCCGTCTCCCCCCCCCAACATCAAAACAAGAGCTGTTTTTAGTCCTGTGTTTTTCCAAGGTGTAACGCACCCTGCTTTGTGTGTGTGGGGGGTGTTAAGGGGAAGCAGAGGGCTAAGCAGCAGACCTCTAAGGAACAGTATGGGGAGTGAGAACTTGTGTAACGTCCCTGGTTCTGGGTGTGGGCGGGAGCCTGCTGCTGTTGCTATGTGGGGGATGCTGATCTGTTTCCATACGTCTCTGGTTGAGCATTTGGCTGTGAGCAGTGACGTTAATGTAATGTTAATGGTTATCTGCGTTTGAGGTTTTAGCACCAGATTACACTGCTGTTAATAATAACCTGTTAGCCTGGACTGGCGCCCCAAGGTGTAGCAGAGAAGTAAATGTAATGAGGTGTGACGAATAGGCTGGGACTCAAGTTCAAGGGCTAAATAATCAGTCTACTGCCACTTTGATAAATAAACAAGACTATTATCATGGAATTTTTAAGTATAATGACTAAATTAGCATTGACGTCGATGCAAATAACTCTCACCATCTGTCTGTAGGTACTGCGTGACTGTCTGTCTTGTGTCAAATAAGGAAAGCGAATTTGATTTATTTATCAAATAGCAGTGCCCTGGGGTAAAAAGAAGCTTCCAGAAAAGCAGTGGGATGAGTAAGCCCAGGGAATGGAACGCCAGAAAGTTCAGCATGGAAAATTTGCGTTCGCTTGCACATTGTTCTGGATTAACGCATCTGCCAAACGAATAAACAGCTATAGTAATAACATGACAAAAGGACAAGCTGGCAGGAGAGTATGGCCTAAAAGATGCAGATGCACGAGAGCAAATGTGTGTGTTTGGGGGGGAGTCGATTCATGCTTATCTGCAGGTCTAACCCTGCTCTGCTCCTAACCCTGGGTGCGTGTGGCAGGGTGTGACCCTCGCAGGGCACCTTTGGGATACTCTACGGGCCAAGAAAAGAAGAGTCACAGTGTGGGAGCGGATCTCACGTTAAGCCTTGTACCATGTGCAGGCCAGCCTGTCTGTCAACAGCTGAGCGGCGCCCTCCAGAGGTCCTTTGCCCACACTAAAATAATTTAAGTTAAGAACCTGGTGGTTGGAACTTGACTGTCTTTCATCTATAAGTGAACATTTCTGGCCCGAATTCAAGGGCTTGGAAGGGCTGGCAAGGTTCCAGATCCCTGCTAGGGAGAGAATGCACGGTGGGGGGGGGTAAGTGCTCTTTTCCCTCTGATGTCGTAGTATAATAGGTAAAGCGTATTACTGTGCTGGTAGGCATCAGTGCCATGCTAGTTTGTGGGGCTTCTGCCGTGTTTTTCCCTCCCCGTCACACTCAGTTTGTCTCCTGTTTAGGACCTAGCTTGCGTCTTCCTGTTTGCATGGGAAACTGATGCCCAGGTTCGAGAGTTTAGTCTGGTCAGCTTCCCATGAGCCCTCGGGCTCCGCATGGCGTGGAGGCTGTGCAGTTGGGGGGGGTTATTGGGGCAGGCCTCCTGCGCGGCTCCACGACGCCACGCACCCCGGAAATCTGCTCCTCGGGGCCAGCTTCATTCCACGGCGCCGAGCCGGACTTTCGTCAGATCTCAGCAGCCCATTCAACATGCCTTTCGTATTAAAGTGTGGCCGGCTTTCCTTTGTGTGTCCTGCCGCTCTTCCCGGGCTGGACTCGAAATGCCTTTTCCATCCTTTAACGTTGATTCACTGCCTCCGGTCTGATCAAAGTCTGCCAGTGGCTGTGGGCTTTACCTGCAGCCTGTTTCACGGCTCTTTTAAGACCCCAGGTGTGCGACGGACATCGATGTCTCAGTGCCGGGTTGAATTACCCTTGTGATCCTCTGTTCCACCGGCGTGGTGTTTACTTCTCTATCTGAGAGCCATAAATGAACTTCAGGCTGACATTCATGGTCACGGACGTCTACAAGATGTTGAGATCCTGAAGAACCTGCCCTGGGTGCTGAATGTGCTTTCAGAGTGGACCTCAGGTGGCGTTCTTGGAGAGCAGTTTTCTTTCTAGATGTCAGTATGACTCCAAAGTAGTGATGCAAATGAATGTACCTTCCCATTGATGACTTTATTGGTTCCCATAAGGGCTAAATAGGCAGTGATTGGCAGTGCACCATAACCCCTGCTGCAACTTTAAATGCCAATGTGTCACTGTTACCTTGATACTCGTGTCAGGGTATGTCTGTTAGACCAATGCTGTCTCCACCCCCCACCAGCACTGCTAACCTCGTGAATCTGAGGTACTGCTTTTTCTCCCCATCTTCAGGCTCGCTGGTTCTGGGAGGCTTATTTCAGCTCCATGAAGGCCATCGGCCTGACGACGCTACAGATAATTAACGACCGCATCTACCCCTACGCGGCACACACCTACGAGCAGTGGAACAACCCTCCCGTCGTGGTGAGTAACGGCTCCATGGTGTCTGAGTTACTGTAAAATGCACAGGAAACACAGGGCCTTTGAATTCCAGCTCTACTGGATGTACTTTGGGAAGCTGTTGGTAGCAGTTTTGACTCGGGATGTAACTGTACACAAAATTCATGGTTCGGTACAAACCTCGGTTTTGGCTTCACGGTTCAGTGCAGTTTTGGTACAACTGGGGAAACGCAATTTGTTTCGAATTTATTTATTAAAACTGCAAGCAAACACAATTAGGAACATCTGTAAACCAAAAGCAATTTGTCTGTAGGCGCATGAATAACAATAGCTAAGAGACGCTTATTTGCACATTGTAAAAATAAATATGCAAAATAAGTTCAACAGTTAAAAATATTAAATCATAACAATCAAAATGAACAAAATCCGCTGTTCTCTGCTGCCCAATATGGTAGCGTACCTGTAGTGATAACTACCTCTGCCTTAATAATGTTTTCAGTCTGGTTCCTGGCCACAGTAAATGTCACGGGTAGACTAACTGGCAGAGGCTGTTCCCGGCCTGCTCCACTCATACACTCACTCGGATTGTGTCGCATCAAATTGGTTAGCATGATGGATACAAGTAGAGGCCAAAGTCACTTTAGTTGAATGTTTCAGCTCATAACTATTGACCAACACTCTGACCAAGGTGCTGATTTCTCTGGCCACTTTGCTGAGTGTTTTCTTGGAAGTACTGCAAATATGCAGCTCTGTGGGTAGTACAGTGGCTCTGTGGGAGGCTATGTGACCTCTGAGTGTGTGTGTGTGTGTGTGAGAGAGAGAGATGCGACAGCAGACTGCACAGCACAGCATCTCTGTGGCTGAGCCATCGGGGAGGCAGACAGTTAGGCTCTGCGACTAGGATGCCGAAACTGTAAATCAGTGGGGGCGTGGCCCTCAGGGTGGGCCGCCGGCTCCCAATGTGCGCGCCACATGCTCCCGGGCTCCTCGGATCTCCTCCGCTAGCACCTTCTGGGTCTCTGAGTGGAAGGTTGTTCTGAGTGTGTGTGGTGCCTTGGGTTGAGGTAGTGCCTATAGATCAGAGTTATTCAATTCACGGTCCTCGAGGTCCGAGCACTGCTGGTTTTCCAGCCTTCCTTTACCTGTCAGTCAGGTGTGAATCCTCTGACCAATCAGAATCAGTAATTATTAAACTAACTACCTGGGAGAACTGAAAACAAGGCCTGGATTTGGAATCGAGGTCCAGATTTGAAGAACCCTGCTATAGATGATCGTCAGAGAAGAAGCGGCCATCTCCCTTTCATAATGGGTGTTGGCTGTGTGCTACTTGAGACGCCAGGGCACCCAGCATGCCAAAGCTGAGCTCTTCTGCCATGCTGCCCTCCACGTGACTAACCCATCCAGCTTTGTGCTCACTTGTCATGCTGCCACGCTGAGCTGGGCTCATGTCACTGTGCGTTAGCAGTGTTTGTTTGCGCTGACTCTCCAGTATGAGTCATGGTGACCGATGATGGTTTGGGCCGTGGTTTTGACTGTGTTTTCCGTATTGCCTCTGGCCATTGAGCATCCAGGAGCTCAGTATCCCTGTGTTTATTTCCCAGCAATCTTCTTCTCCTGTGTTGCTCAGTGACGGGACACTTTTGCATATAACTGCTTGTGCTTGTGTACTTCACTAGCGTGGCCCTACCCTGTTCCCCGTGTCAGCGCCACACGCCAGGGATTCTGATGACAGGTCACATGATCAAGTGGAATGTTAGCTGTTGTGAATCTCCCCTGACATCCATGTACCCGATATCTCTGAACGTGCAGTTATCGTCCCGAAGTGTCCCGGCACAAAACACGTCCATACGACGGCCTCATTCTTCTTGGTTGCTGAATTAAAGGAAGTATTTTATTTGTCAACTGTAACGAAGGTGCCGCAGTGCTCCCAGTTGCTGCTGTCCTCACACTGGCCCCCTCCCTGTGGCAAGCGCACGGCCCCCCTGAGGGCCATCAGCTTCCCTGGAGTAAACACTGTTGTTTTATGGCGTGGTACTTGGCGTTTACAACATGCAGATTGGGTTGTGAGAGAAGCCTGCAGTGGTCAGTGGTCCAGCTCCGTTAAGGGGATGGTCCTCGGTAGGTGGGGGGGCCGCCCCCCCCCCCCCCCCCGGGGGCCTGCCAGCCAATTAGCGCTGGAACACCCCCCGGAACGGCCCACCTGTGTATAGAAGCCGAGCTCTTGCTCACAATAACAGCAGGTGTGCCTTTGCTGTGGGTCAAACAGCTTAGCCCTGCTTTTGTCTTTGATGCCTCCCTTGAATTTTTGGCCGTGTGAAAGGGATACGTGTGGAAATGGAGGAACCAAATGGAGTGTTGGAATGTGCTCAGAGCTCATTCTTACATCACTGGATCTCTGCACCTTCTGGTTCTCATATTTCACTGCACTAGGTCTTGGGAGTCATCTAAAGCTGTACTGCCTCAGAAGTGAGCAAGTGGGAGTAGCCAGGTTTGTGCTTAGAGCAGCATGATTGGCTGGAGGGTGGAGAGTGGGCGGGCCAGGTCTGCTAGCAGGTCAACGTGATTGGCCGGTGGGTGGAGAGAGGTGGGCAGGTAATAAAACTCACCAATGTCAGTGTGACATTATCTGCTCATTTGTCCTGTGTCAGCCTGATGGGTTTGTAGGAAACACTCCCAGCCTCCTGAAGGAGGGTATGATGCCTTTTCTTAGCATCTCTTATGCCCTGGAGGATTGTTTCTGTTCCTAGCCAGCCCAGCACCTTCGTTAGTATCACGCAGGCACCTCTAGGCGGCCAAAGCCTAGACTCAGGTTTCTGTATCCCTCAAAGCGTAGGATGGTGTTCAGTGGGATGCATGGATGGTATCTCCCTAGCCAAATCCATCTGTTTTTCCATCTGAAAAACAGGAGGGCAGCAGAGCATGTTATCTGCATGATGAGAGAGTCACTGGTTATAATTAAACGTTCGACTTATTCTCCAATCATGGCATTTTTCATGGTGAGGAAGAAGCACGTCCTGCTGTGTTTTATAGTAGGTGGGGCACCCATTGTCATCCATACAAATTCTGCTTCTGCGTGGTAAACATTGTAACTTATTGAATCTGCATCTGGCTTCACCCATGGCTTCTCGGACTACTGCATCAGCTGCCTGGTCATGATGGGGCTGTGGGAGGTGGGATTGCATCACCTCTGCTGGGAAACACCAGATATATAAGGCTCCACCCAACTGCCCTTTTATTGCAAAATTATCCCCAATCCCACAATCCTTTGCAGTGTGAAGTTAAGAGGGGGGCCTGAATCTGATTGTGCTAAGGGTTGGACTTTCCTTTCTGAAAAGCCACCAATTTAAGATTTCTATTGGAAAAAGAGGTTGTATGAAGATTGTGGCTGTTTTAGGAGAGAAATTGAGTTCAGTACCCCTCCCAAAGCATCTACCCGCACTGTCTCCTCAATGAACAGACTGGGAGCATTTGCAGAATTAACCTTTGGTCTCATTATGGCCACAGTTACAGAACAAAGGGCCTAACTGGGACCCAAAGGAGTGGCATGTTGGGATTTAAAGCAGCTTTCGATACGCACGCCATTTACCCAGAGCACACTGCAGCATCAGTTATCCTGGTTCATCTACCTGTGAGCGTATGGATTTTAGAGAGAGTGAGCGTGTTTGTGTGTGTGTGTCACTCTGTGTTTTGCTTTAATGATCCTGCTGGGAGGTTAATCGATCTCTTGTTAAGGTGAGAGTGATGGTAGCACTGGGCAGGAGGGAGCAGGAGGTCAAGAGAGCAAGTATGTACAGATGGTTTCCCAACACAATTCAGCCTTTTACCTCAAACTGAGCTCCATCTCTGCTGAAATGCCCAGGAAGGAGAGCAGCTGAACCTTTTTATGATGCTCACCTCCCCCAAAGTGAAGACGGCATGGCACATTACAGCTGTTAGACAGGCTAAAGAAGGGGGGTCGTTTATTAGCAGGGAGGGTTGAAGTTAGAGTAACCTAAAAAACGGTAATATACGTTACACATCAGCTGAGATTTTGCCCCTACACAATCTCCCTGGAAGCAGCAAGCATAAAATTTCAGCTTCCTCTTTTACGGGGAATACGGTCGCTCTGGTCCCACTCTTCCAGCATCTGTCCAGCTGACCTCACTATAACCTTCGCAGTCAATTAGTCTAATCAGGGCCGGCTGGGTTTCATTAACAGGCGTCAGAGGGTGCCGGCTGGTGATCGATCGCCACGGCCCTGCCAGGTTCCTCGGAGCACCTCTTCCGACTTGCGCACAAGTGGCATTTGCATGAGATTACGGTAAAGTTGGAGCAGTGAGGAGGCCGGGCATCAAGGAACTGGCTGGTACAGCACTACCGGACAGACACCAAGTAATGTTTGGTGACGGATGGGCAGATATCGACGCTGGAGGGGAATCAGTGGGGTCACGCTTGTGGGGGGGGGGGGGGGGGGGGGGTTTAACCAGCCCGTGGCGGGGGCCCCCCGGTAGATTGAGAAGGCCGGGTGGCGGCGGGGCCAAACCCGCCCCAGAAATAAAAATGGGGCC
>JABFEA020000010.1:24636743-24646921 GCA_019775915.2 Cyphomyrus plagiostoma | reverse complement strand
TTGGTGGTTTTATCATTTTTATATTTGTGTTTTTCGTGGGTGGGGCCCCCCCCCCCCCCCCCAAAAAAAAAAAATGCTTGGTTAAAGCACTTCATCTGGTATCCGCTGAACTGACATGGTGAAAAGGCCCCCAGGCAGACCTGCTGGGGTATTCAGATCCCTCCGAGGGAATATGATTTAGGGACAGATCCACTCACACTTTCATGCGTGTCTGGTATGCATGCGTGTGTGTGCATGCATGTGTGCATGAGTGAGTGGTAGAGGGAGTTTCTTAAAAACACTCCTGCTCAGAAGGGGGGGGGGGGTTGGTGACCTTTGAAGGCCGAGGAGCTGACAGAGTCTGTAAAGGCCCCCTCTTTGACAGCCCCTGCTATCAGAGGGATCAAACGCAGCAGGGTGCTTGAAAAAATGTTCTGGAGGCCTGCGCCCCCCCACCCCATCGCCATCACGCCGAGCCGCCGGCCATGTGCAGAGCAGCACCCCCCTCCATCTCCTCCGCATGGTCCATGGGGAGATGTAATAAAACTGAGAGAGCCAGGCTGAGGCAGGCTCCCTAATCCAGACAGAACCTCCCTGTCAGTAACACATCACCATGGGTCGGCCTGCCAGCCTCGCTGTGCTCCAGCTAAGCCGGAACTGTTATTTACCTGTTATTTAAAGAACACTGCTATGTGGCCACTGTATAACCATGCCAGCTTTCACTTCAGTGTGAACGCGTGCAAAGTTTTGCGAAAGTTTCTTCTTTTATTCCATTGCGTGTATTTTTTTTCTGTGATTGCTTTGCCCACATGCTGTATGTTTGCAAACGCCGTCTGTCCGTCTTCTGTTCCTGGAGCTGGTGCCAACAGAACATTCATCTTAATCCACCATCAGCTTTTAGGCACTGGCTTTGCCATCAAGCTGGTCCATGTGTTGCTTCCCATTTGTATTCATTATTGTTGTAGTATCCTTCAGAGAGTTCCCCTTAGTGTACAGTGTTCTGTTCTGCAACATGGTGCAATAAACACTTATAGCAGGAATATCATCTGTATATGGGATCCAGAAACAGAACCAGCATTCACTGGGGCTGTTATCTTACTTGAGTGGTTCCTGTTTCCATAGTAAAAAGGAAGATAATTGTCTCTGCCTTCTGTTCTGTTTATGTTTTGATTGTTTTATTCCAGTCCCCTGAGGCTTGAAGTGTCATCTTCAAAAAGCAGATCCTCTTCGGCTATCTCGGGTCATCATAAAGTCGACCTTGACTATGCATTTTTAGCAACATATTTAAGGAGGGAGTGAATTAACCAAACCAAAAGTGACTGTTCAGGCCGGAAAGAAACAGGAGAGCTGAGTTCCCTGCCTCACACCTTTCCTCGCGCCGGCAAGAACCCAAACAGGCTCACATATTCTCACTTTTTACCCACGGGGCCTTTTCTGAAGGGTTCTCAAGGTCCACATGATTAAAGCACTGGATAAATGCCTTTGATATGTGAGTTTAAGATGGTTGTTCTGAGATGTTTATCACAAATATTCTTACATGTAAAGGCAAAGAGGGATGTAAATGAAAGCAGGCTTGGATTTGGACCAACAGTCTGTCACCCTGTCACTCAGAAATTTGTGTTTCTTTGCAATGGTAACTTGATACTGGCTTTTGGTGTTTTGGTAGCCATTCTGAGTATCAGTGTTTACCCTGTGGTTAGTGAGTTTCATGCGTTTGTTGTGTGAATAGGTTTTGCCATGACTATTAAGCAAAATAAAAAAAAAGTTTGATTACTGCTATAAAATTTTATTGCCTATAAGATGCATCATTGTGGAGATTTATTTTGATTTTGCAGTAGCATAAACTGTCATAATATTTCTGATTAGCTTTATGTAATTGATATAACAGTGCACTACATATTTTTTCTTGGCTTGGTGAATGAAGTGTCTAATCTTTCTCTTCTCCATTAGCACTCCAACTCTCCCTCTCTCTCCCTCTCTCTCTCTCCCTCTCTCTGTCTCTGACTCTTTACATCTGAGGGGAGAACTTAGGAAAATGATGGGATGGAAGATTGTCCAAACCAGAGGTTTGTTTTCTTTTCATGTTTAATTTCCTGAGGCCTAGGCCTCTGGCGTCCAATGGAATAACACGTGGTTCAACATAGCCTGCCATGATCTCCTGGCCCCGGCTCTCTCCAGCCCCCTAGCCTGTCCAGCATATGTTCTCTTGATTGTTATCTTCTCGTATTCTGATTTGTCTTTGGGGAAATAAAAATAATGGTTTGGCCAATGAGAGATAAAATGACCGTGGAAGTTATGCAGTCAGACTCTTTGTGATCCCTCACCTTGTAGATAATGATGAGGGTGTGTTTCACCCACCCTCTGCGGGGACGGTAGCTCCTCACAGGAAACATGACTGCACTACACACGTGTCGGTGATCCCTTAATTGGTCAGGATGGTGACAGCTTGAGCAGCTCACGGGCTTATTAAAGAGCTTTATTTATGTTCCTGTATCGTGCAGGAACGCGAGGGCACATTAAATCCAGCCATGTGCAGGAAGCTGGATAGCGGTGCGCCTTTGAAGTCGAGCTCTTTCACTGCAGTCCTCTCCACCTGAGGGCAGTGATCTGCCATAGGTGCTAGCCGCGGCTGCGCTCTGGTGCCTGGCCTGGTCCGGCCCGCTCTGCCCTGTGGTTGGAGTGCCACTCGGTAAGCACGCAATGCCCTTCATCCGCAGCCTTGCTGACCTTGAAGTGCCTCGTATTCTTTCACTATCTTGAACTTGGGAGTGTGATCATTTTTATAGAAGAAAAATAACGTAATTAACTGAAATCACTGCATTTTGCATGTTATTTCTCTCCCAAAAAGAAACTCGATGAGCATTGAATTAAATAGATGGCTCTGCTTGCATTGAGGATTTATGTTCACTGTTTTTCTAAAGGACTCTGGCCCATAGATCGCCCCTTCGTTTCTGTGCTGCTTCTCGGCGCGGATTGTATTCCCAAACCCGGTCATGATGTCCCTCTGTTTTCTAACTCGGCACAGTAAGGTAGTTTGTAAGCCGACAGGAAGTTTTGAAATACCCGTAACCTCAGACCGTTCAGCTGTGTCTGAAACATATACAAACCAAAGCACTGCTCTCTCTCTACTCCTGAAATGTGTAGAGACTGAGCAGTAGTTTGACATTTTTAACAAACAATTTAAGACCCTTGGACTATATTTTAACTCTGATTTGTTTGTCAGTTTAAGCAAAGCCGTGTGAAGCACTTCGAAGAACATTAGCAGCTGAAAAGAAATATGAATGATTAATATCCAATTTTCTTTTCAGTTTTTCAAGTCGAATATTGTTTTGTCACTGATTTATAACTACTCTGCATGAAGCTACATATCACATTAACAGACTGGAATTTAATGTATATAATGTGTTTCACGAACTTTGGATTTGCTGTCTGTAAGGATTTGCACATTTACCTCAGTGGAGGATGTCACACCTACACTCCACACTGGGGAGGCACACATTTTCCCCCATTCAGGGCAATAAAAAACAAACAGTATAGATCTAGGGGTTCTTGAGGGGTGGGGGGGGGGGCTGTCCATCAGAGCTGGAATGCTGCAGTCACCATGGGACAGAAGATCGTCAGATCAGCCTTTGGATGGTGGATGTTGCCCCAGTTCCTGCATTAGTTTGTAGAGCTTCCTAACATCCTGAAGTTCTATCAGTAACACTTTACTTGATGGCACACAAATAATATAGTACTCTACTTATTCTCTATTAATTACAAAATAAATCTTGTTGATCTCATGTTGATCTCATGTTAATTCATCATGAGGTATGTTTTTTATCAAGCAGTTAATATATTTACTATTTCTAATTCTGCAACCCTTAGTTGACCACTGAAGGAATTAATGAGGAACTTTTGAAGGAACAAGTAATGAATAACACAAGTGAAATACTGATCTCATCTTAGTTTAGCAATAATAAATCATAACGGATCTTTTATCTCAAGTAGCTACTATATTTGTTCATAATCTGTACTTCAGTAATACCTGAGTTATTACTAAGTATTTGTGTCCCGTCAAGTGTTACTAGTTTATTAATAGTCTAAGACACTTATGGTGTCCTTATAGAGTGTCATTAAAAGCATTGCACAGTGTGGATGTGGATGGAGATATGGCCATGATGCCTGCATCTACCTGCACGCGTGCCTCAGTCAGGTCCGTGCGAAGTGCCAGCTGTTCACGGGCATACACGTCTGGGTAGTGCGTCTTCTGGAACACCTTCTCCAGCTCCTCCAGCTGGTAGCTCGTGAATGTGGTTCGGTTGCGTCTCTTCTTGCCCTTGTTGCTCTCGCCCTCAGTCTTCTCCAGCGGCCCTGTCAGCTCGGGGCCTGGCCTCTCTTGGGAGCCTTTCACCACAGGATCCTTGACACTTAGGTAGCCTCCCTCCATCGCCGTTGGGTCAGTGTTTGGGGAAAGGTCTGAATCTATCAGACCGGTCCTCTCTTTGGCTGTGGGGAGAAGACATCTATCAACAGAGAGTTTCGTGAGTGTAAACCCCCCCCCCAAGCCACAAAACCTGAATGATCCTTCACCATGACAGAGTCTGAGTTACTGTATGTTAAAATGTTATTTCAGTTTCAGCACTGAGGTCTTTTTTATTCGATAATGAAAGAGTAGTTTTTTCTCGTTTAAGGTTCACTTGCATTTTGCTAAGAGGATGTAATCCCTTACATTTATTGACAAACAATGATACATTCTTGGTTGGCAAAACTAAAGTTAATGTAACTACTGCATGAGTGTCCTTTGCATAATAAGATGTCTGCTGCAGCTTGGATATCCAGGCATAATTAAGTGAGTGCCATTAAGAAGTTTCCAGAACTTATTTCCCCGGTCAAGCTGTTAACATGCAAGTGAATGTCGTTGTGGTGTGAAGTACTCTGCAGAAACAGGAGCAATGAGCCAGCAATGCACTCCTGCTCTGTTCTGTATGTTCCGACAGGGATTCTCGCTCTTTGGGAAGGCAGCTATCAATAACACCGCATCGCCTTCTCTGTACACTGCACAGCTGCCTGAAGCTGCTACACTTTAAGGTGTCATGTGAATACCACCCCCATGTAGATCCAGGTAGGAAACAAGGATGGTCATCATTCCAGCTGTCCACCAGGGGATGTCCTCCTGAGGAATTTAACTGCTGGCGCGCAGAATCCATTGGGGAACCTACCTGGGATTTCTTATCTCAGATGTTGCCAGTTTCTAGAAAGTTTAGAAATGATAGGACAGCAGTGTAGGGGCATCCCAGTCAGTGAATTGATTTGGGAGTGTAGTCAGAATGGTGAGAAAAGGTGAGCTTTTTCTTTCTGAATGTGGAAGCCCTTGAGTAAGTTTACCAGGAGGCCTGTATCTTGGTGTAGCACTGGGGCTCGCTTGGTGATTTTCAGTTTTCCATTTGTCGTTTTCTTTTTTTTTTTTTGCAGAGCTGAGCCCTAAGTCCTGACGGGAACGCACCAGTGTTGAGGGTCTAATGACTCACACATTGCCAGCTGTCTCGAACTGACACATCCTGTTAGGTGGAACGGAATATGCATGTGTACCAAAACACGAACATTTCAAAACGATTCCTCCGAGATTGCTCGTGCCAGTCGCTCCTAGCAGAAAAGGCTCTTGGGCCGTTTGAAATACATGATCAAAGTCTCCTGTTTATGGCTGTGGTCCTTGATTACTTTTGGCAGAGGGAGCAGGGGGACCATTGCTTACTTGTCTGAGTGATTGGACGTGGCTGTAAGTCTCTCTGGTGGACCGGCAAGACAACAGAAGGCTACCTCTGGGGAACTCAGCACAAATTGTCTCTGTCAGAGTGGTAACGTGGTGGGGAAGCCCGTGGGCCAACGCAGTGCTGTACAAAACACTCCATCCTTTGTTTACTGGAAATGTGTCAGCAGGGAGAAGACTTTTGTGGTTCCAATTTAAGTCTGTTGATCTTTCGACCAACTTTATCTTTGGGCTTCTGAAGAGCAAGTTGCCGCGTGGGGAAACCGTTTTAATCTGTCAGTGTCGGGAACAAGCTCACACTAAGGAGTGTGCCTGTGAGCTCAGGCTCATCTCTCGTGGGCACGCCTCTTTTTTTTATAGTCCCCATCCAAACCCGCCTCTTCCTTTCCTCCACAAAGAGTGCTGAGCTCACAGTAAGTTGTCCCCTCCCTCCTCCCATCAAACAGCCTTCTTTAGCAAATGCATCAGGCCATTCTCTGTAGGGTTCTGCACAAGTGAGCCTTGCACTGGTTTGACATCTCAATTAACACAACCATTTAATTATATTCTGCCTGATATATTGTGATCTGTTTTCTCCATAAAGAGCTCTGCTCCTTCTCCCAATGCCATGCATGTTTCTCATTTAGCTGGATCTGCTCTACAGTGATGTTTTCAACTATTTCACATTTAGCTTGGGAGCCAAGATCCCACAGCCATCAGTCGCAGTTGCTCTGCTCACAATGAAGGGGCATTTGAGCCTTTCATTGTTCTCCTCTGTACCTAGGAGCCTGTCAGTGGGCAGTGGGGGTCGCCCCAGGCTGCTGGGATCCTGCCTTCTTTTCCTTTTACCATAGCGTTTTATACTTGGGTAGTGAGTCAGCATTAGACACCTGTTAACAGGGACATAGGTTTCTCAGATTCACAGGTGCGACATCATGTCGATTCTTTATTTTTCATAAAACTATTACTGTTACAGTTACAATATATAAAGTAAAATTTAGCTTTTCATTTTATTGTTACTCTTCTTCACTAATATGGTAGTTTAAGTGTGTTAAGTCCCGCGTTATGTATGCTGAAATTGCAAGATTCTCCCAGAAATGTCCGGCCATTCACAAATACATCCTAACTCTTTCACAAACACATCCTTACTCGCAAACACATACTAACTTTCTGAAAAGAAACACAACACACGTAAAATAGCGATCTTGTCCTACAGACCCATATATAAATATAGGAGATTTACTGAATCTCTTCTTGGTTAAAAAAAAAAAAAGACTTTCTGCCAGTGCTATTTATAAAGTATATGATTCTGAGGTGCTGGTAATTGAGTGACTTACTTTATGGCATTTTCCAAATAAATGCCAGATCTGGCCCCATTTTTTGATGGGCTTCTTGCTCATTCTTATGCCCTAACAGCAAAATGGGATGAGAATCGTGACTGACACAAACGCTATGGACCACTTGCCATCTGTGCTATGCTGTTAACTACCAACATAGTTGCGGTTTGTACAATCAAATATGATAATCTTTCTGAAATTTAACCGATGTGAGATGATTAATTTCCATCACCTCACATGGCATTTTTTGATTGACTGTTGGTTATGTTGGTCTTCAATGAGTTAATTTTACATATAAAGCCGCACTGTACTTTTGCACTCCCCGATCACTATGCTGTCTCCTTACTTGTGGGTCTGGAAGTGAGCTTCTGCCTGCCGGACCGGGAGTTGAGAACAAACCATTTTAACAGAGGGTAGGGGTTCTACAAATAAAAATTGTAAGAAAGCAAACTTTAAAATATGTAATGAGATATATTAATTGTATGTTGTTTTTGTAAACCAGGAATTATATGTGGTATTTTGAGGGGGGTGATATCCCTCATTTCAACAAATCTGCGCCTATGTCTGGTGTTATATCAGTCAGTCAATTAAATTGGTAAAAATGTGAGAGGGAAAAAAATAACTCTTTTTCCAAAGTTTTGAATAGCACATACTTGCCATAAGTGTGCCACCAATGAAACATTCAATGATAGAATTTTGTACCTTTGTCACTCGAGGGTCTGCAAACTATATCCTTTGCTGTAGGTAATTGTGCCTTTTAAGGTACAGAAATGGAGTCTGTGGAACATTTCTGTACCATTGATGGGACATTAATGCTGATTGTACCTTAGCAATGTTATTGAGAGTCTTTTTCTGTTCCTTAAAAGGTATAATTACAAGGGTACAAAGTTTTACCCTTTCTTCTGGGCACGGCATAGCTGGAGTAGGTCACGGTGGGTGACAGTGGAAGAGGAGGTCAAACAGGAGAACTAATTGACAGTTTAACCCCAGTGCATTTACACCTTCTTGTAAAGCCAGAAACGGGCTATAAACTGGTTTTAGTATATTACCCTCTGGGAATCACTGTTAAAGGTCAATGATTATATATATTACTACCTAAATGCAAATGACACTTTCTGTAGAGCTTTCTGTAGAGCATGGAAATAACCACGCAGAGGCCCAAGTAACATTTTCCAAGATCTGTTTTTAAATGTACAATTTTAACAAAGAACACCTGAACAAGAATTCAGTGTGCTGCTATTCATCCATATCAAGAAACTTCCAGGTAGGATTTTAGGACCCATAACTTTGGTCTATTTAAAGTAATAAACTATATATTCACATATTTAACTTATAGAACAGTAATGCAAAGATTTCTTCTTCAATCAAAGGACATGGAGTTAAGCTAATTAGCCCCTATAAATTTCCAGTAGATTGTGTGCATGCCCTACGAAGGACTGGCATCCCATCACAGTGTACTACACTCTTGTGCCCTCTGCTGCCTGGGATAGACTCCATGTGACCCCGACCAGGATATGTCAAGTTTTACCGGCATCGCACATTTAGCTGCTTTTGCAGCTCTGAGGGAAAACATCAAAGTCTAATTTAAGTAGCTGTAAAGTATCAGGGTGTCCCCTCCGCGTTTTTATGGAAAGCGATAGGTGAGGTCAGGAAAAGGATAGTAAAAGGAACACTTAAAATCAGGCACCGTGAAGAGCCAGCAAAAGGGTTAATGAGCAAACCTTTCAAAGGGAGAAAAGGAAGCACACAGAGAACCTATTAAAAAGACATAAACCGAAAACTGTTTACAAAGTTCTTGTGGGTTAAGACTTTATTAGAGGAAAGCAGGAGAAGAAAATTGAAAAGCATGCTTTCTTCGCTAAGTGCAAATTTGAAGATGCGCTTTCCTCTATTCTGCTCTTACCAGATTGTTTAGATCACTGGCATTCCTGACAGTCTGCTGCTCTCTTACAAGCGCTATTTTGGATTTGACCCGCAGACACACACTGTCATTGTGGGGATGTAACGTGTAACCTGATTGACAGCAGGAGTCTTCGGCTTTTGTCCTCATTTCATTACTAGTGTAAACGCCGGCGGAGATCAGCATTACTAACAGTGTAGTGCGGAGGTATTACGTAGCTTCCTGTCAGAGATCCACCTACCGCTACTGGCGAAATCGGAGAAAATTGCTGGAACAGCAGCTTACTCTGTGTCTCTGTAGAATACGGCAGAAAGTGCAATAATAATAATAATAATTATTATTATTTTTATTATTATTATTATTATTATTATTATTATTATTATTATAACTGAGCCTGTTCTGGACATTTGATAGATAGATAGATAGATAGATAGATAGATAGATAGATAGAAATTATTTGACTTCATGAATTATTTATAATAATTTTATTAATAATAATAAAATTATTAATAATAATTCATGAAGTCAAATCATTTCTATCTACCTAAAATCCAGATCTGAAGCTCATACATAAACAGGCATCAACCTGGTACTGTTGTACTACAATATTTTTTTTCCCCCAACAATCAGTGTTTTATAATCATCAGCTGTATGTTTCCAAATCCACAGAAGTACAAATAACTAGTGCTTATTGCTAATGAATACACAAAGCATGGTGAACAGGGGGTACCTCGTAAAAACGACTTATCCCCTGACGGTGAACGAGTCTTCACGGAAGATGTTTCAAACTGTAGCTAAATTTACGGCGGCACGTTTTATACACCCAATAACGGGTCCTGCCCTGCTGGTTTGCTGCAGCTTCCCCTAATGCATCCCCTCCGTGTGATGGCCTGGTGCCAGAGACTGATTTTCCTGAAGCAGAGGGACTGCATGGATGGAGATGCTTGCCCCCTGCAGCACAACCCGACTGCGGCGGCCCCAGTGATCTGCGCGCAGCTTCTTCCCGCTGTTGCTCATATATTACATTTATTTGACTTCATTCATCCTGTATTTATATTGGAAAAGCCTGCTGATGTTAAAATAACTTTCAAACTGCAATCAGACTTGGCACAACAATGCTAGAGTTTGCTCAGGTCCGTGATAAATACATATTGATTAGCTGGGGTTTCCCAGCAAGGAAGGCTGATAATCTTGAGCAACTTTGGCGAGATTGGCTGAAAGGGGAAACGGGGGG
>JABFEA020000010.1:24617165-24631274 GCA_019775915.2 Cyphomyrus plagiostoma | reverse complement strand
TCCCCCCCCCCCCCCCCCCCCCGCCCCCGCCCCCCCCCCCCCCCCCCCCCCCCCCGCCCCCCCCCCCCCCGCCCCCCCCCCCCCCCCCCCCCGCCGAAACGTTTAGTTTACTGAAAGAGTAAATTAATCAACAGATCTATATGACAACCGAGTATAGTGTAAAAGTCGTGGTGAAAATAAGTTGAAATCTAAACTACACAAATTGACTCAAGGCACTTTGTCGAATTTACAGTGAAAATATAGATTTATAATTCACGTTCTCTCATAAAAACTCACTTTGAACTGTCATCCCGTGTGGCAACTTCTTTAAGTCGCTCTTTAAATTTTCTGTCAAAAAAGGTTTGATATTAAATATAGCCCATGTAACCCAATGAATACCTTATGTGCAAATAACTTCTGTCAAAAGATTTTATAATCATTCACATTAACTTATATTTTAAACAAATTGTGGTGTAATAGAATTGCATTTGACCTTTTAATACGAATTTATGAATACGTAATTTATAGT
Organism: Cyphomyrus plagiostoma; assembly: GCA_019775915.2. Lineage (NCBI taxonomy): Eukaryota > Metazoa > Chordata > Actinopteri > Osteoglossiformes > Mormyridae > Cyphomyrus > Cyphomyrus plagiostoma. The sequence continues at coordinate 24,630,766 of JABFEA020000010.1, read as the reverse complement.
GGTAGAGCCTATTAATGCAATATTAATACATTACAATAACATTAATATCAACGTATTTATCCGATTTCCAATAACCCATTAATCTCCCATCAATTAATCCTGCATCGGAAAAGTCGGAGGAGGTTTTACATAATAAAAATCCTAAAGTTTGTCATCATAAAGTTGTAAATAGGTTCAGTCTTCTTCTGTCGTTTATTCTTTTCCCCCAATTTAAAAAACACATGAGGTCAGAAAGCAAACATTTACAGAGACGATTTATGGGAGCGTAGAAAAGTTGTGCTCTGTGAGTTTAATGGAACATATTTAGTCTTAAAATACCAAAGACGAATGGAGTCGTTATTATACGCTTCATTTAGGTACTGTACGGCAGATACAGTAAGTACATTTTAAAATAATTTGTGAAAAAATACATGACGGCCTACAATATGCCAATGATCCTCATCCATACAGACTTTTTTAATCAATGAAGTCGCATAAGTCCATTGACAACAGAATTGCCATTGGTTTATTTGCCTGTGTTCATGTAAGATTTGTATAGGTCTGGTTGTATTTGCTCTATACAACTGAGGCACCATTTCCTGTCCCTGTCAACGTGTGGCACCGTATCCCCCCAAAAATGTGTCTGTCCGTATCTGTGTGGTTGATGTATCTGTGATTATCTGATTCTGATGGTTAAGAACTGGAACTACTACTCCTACAAAAACAGCTAGTACTACTACTAGTAGTACAACAACAATAATAATAATAATAATAATAATTATTATTATTATTATTATTATTATTATTATTCAGTTTTTACATAGTAGTATGCACCGCGAACCTGTACTAAATAATTGTATTGTTAAATTTCTTGGTTCACTTTTGCGGTTCAAAGGCTAAAATTATATAGTATCATTTTAGTTATTGTTTTTACTCATCATTGCTGAAGAGGATGAGGGTGTTTTGTTTTCTCCCTTAGTATGTTATGTACTGTCAATTTAATTCTAGCAGTCTAAAGCAGGTGGTGTCTGCACGTCCAAAAGTAAAGTAGGGCACTATATACTTATATCTATATTTAACGTATTGGTCTTTGTTTTATTGCTTTGTCTCTGTCATTTTAATTAAATAGTCCAATCCAGCTCATTATTAAGGATAATAACATGTATTAAAGAAAATTTAATTCGTTCCTCTAAACGGAAGATTTAATGCTTCAAACACTATTCTAGGCTACTCTGTTATTGTGTTTACAAATGTGGTTATTTTACAGACAGCTGCAAAAATTTTGCAGTTTCTGCCTAAACTAGTCCAAAAGTAGAATCTCTCGGGTCGCATAGAGTATTTTCTCATTTAGTCTCTCGTTCGTTATGTTACTTTGTAGGAGTAACTACACAGGAGAATAGTTGCAGTGAAAAAAAATAAATCGACGGAAAGGTGGTTACACTGTTTGAGTTTGTCATTTATTTAAAATAACTATGAATCTTGTTTGAAACACATTTTCTAAGTATATTAAAGATGTACATTTTATAAGTTTATTAATACAACAGATTAACACAAAACTACGTCTGTTAATGTCTTGATAACCCGCGCCATAGTTTTTAGGTGGCTCATTACGCTATTTATGAAGACAGAATACAGGATGACTGCGTTAGGATGAAGTCGTATCACGTATGCATTTTCAAAAACGAACTGAAGATCTACAGTAAGTCTTTTTCAGACAGGCGTCGCTAGCTCATTTACAAATCCAAATCACTTAAAATTGCAATCCTACCCTCGAAAACAACTAAAAAAACAATAAAAATGAAATGATACAGCCTCTCAGTAAACTCACCATAGCAAGGGATGAGAGCTCCGCCGTGCCCGCTGTCTTGGTGAAGTTTGCTGTCTTCCGGAGGAGTTTTGCAAGAAGACCTTTGCATGAAAATGTGGTATTTGTGGAAGGTGCCTTCCTCAGATGTCGCATCCAATGACGGGCAATCCTGTTGGAAAGGGCTTCGCGACTTTTCCCCAAAAATCTGACCTTTGTTGGCCATGAAAGTGGGGCTGTATTTCGTATCACTTGCCTGGAATGTCCTAAAAGGGTTTCCTTGGTGATCCGTGCCTTGGGGTGCAGACGGGCTATAATACGAATCCATGGATGCCATATCACAGTATGAAACGCACGTCTCCGCGTTCATTCCTAAAAAAATGTTCTGGGGGAAAAGGGATCCGATTTCTTTTTCTATCCGTTATTGATGGCGGACCTAAGAGCTACTCTCACGCTGTCTCGGTCTTGCACGCACAGACTCGTACACACGTATACATGCTCTCTCACACACACTAGCGGTCGGGAGTAAATGATTCAGGTATTTTCCTGAATCTAAAAGCCGACCGAAGCCTTGGGGTTTAGACCAGTAACAAAAAGTCTCCTTCTTTCAGAGGGCAGTACTCCTGCTATATGGTGAACAAAACCCTGTGACACAGACGCTGGTCCGGACCTCTGCTCAGTCATTATGTAGATGTGATGAATGGGTGAGGTCAGACCTCCGCTCCAAAGAAAAAAAATCTGTTTGGTTGTAGATGTGGAGGGATCCAATACATGATAATACAACGGTGATATGACTATGTAACTGATTTCAAGCAAGCAATTTAATGGTGGATTTGCCATGGTTAATCTAGTGAGGATGCAAGCCCCTACGTTTACAGTGAACAAAGTACCGACAAATATTATCAATTAATACGCCCGGGCCGTTCTTTCGAAATTTATGTTACTTTCACGAATCAAATTTGTATGCATTTTGTAGTGTGCAAGGAGTTTTGGTTTGTTTCATTTATAAGCGTTCAACGTGTCGGGATGGCACAAGATCATGAGCATATTAAAATGTGCGATTTTTATTGATTTGATATAATGTGTTGTCCAGTTAAAACCTTATTCATACAACATGCTGAAGTGAAAGGACAGTTTTACTTTCCTTATCGATTATTATCAGCATCAAGAACAACAACAGCAACAATTATTATTATTATTATTATTATTATTATTATTATTATTATTGTTATTATTATTAATGCACGTTGGTATTGAATAAATTGCAGGTGTTAGCGTGACATTCCTCCTTTTCTATTATTACTTCTGCCATAACTTCCCACGCATTGGCACTAATCTCTAGCTTTTATTATTTTTTCAGTAATCTATTAGGTAATTAAAATGCAGAAGATTGACTGCACGGCCTATGTTGCAAGAGTCCGCAAAGGAAAGTCAGACTGAACATCACACACGGCAGTGCAGATGCTTTGCACACAGGAAGCTAGACAGAGCATCTGACTCCCAAGGCCAACGCTTAGGTAGACGTAGTCATTCCTAAGATAAAGAGGGTAGGGGGTTACGCTACAGCCCTGTTATTTGCATGCCCCGCCCAACTTCAGGCTAGTATCCGTTTGTTTTCGCAAATACACAATATACAGTTATAAATATAAAGTTATTTTAATACAGAAATATTACAACTGCAAAGACGAATTGATTAAGACTAGAAAGGCAGGTGCCATTTAAAGAGGTGATTTCTTACGTATGTTGTTTGTAAAGTAATATGTAAAGTTGTATGGTGTTTAAAAGCAGAAAAAATAATGATAGTTTGATTGTGTATTTGTAACTGAGGTTGGACAATGCAGAAAAACAACAAGTTAACGCTTCTATTTCAGTTTCACCAATTCGCACGAAAATTGCACACATTTGGTATTTGTTTCACACTTTCCGTATCACAGTTTTTTCTATGTACATGTAAGTTAATTGCATGTAATAAGCATCGTAGATCTTAATTTACATAATGCACATTGGTCTTTAATTCTTGCATGCGTAAGGGCAAGCGATAACATATTTTCATATTTTTTAAAACTTAGGGAAGTGGTCTGTTTTGTCTGTTTATTTGTTTATTGATTTATGTATTTCATTAAGTAGCTTATTGGTTGTCCTTATGTCCTAAAACAGCAGGGACTAGGGAAAGGCTATTTCTTGATAGCATCTATGATGCTAATCAACTTGCAACAAACGGTGCAGATTTAAGTAAAGATAAATAACCTGCCGTATTACGTCGTATAGTGTGGAAATCACTGACTAGGATTACGTTAAATAAGTTTAAAACAATACACTAGAAGTCATTGCTTTTGAAAATAGTTTAAAAGTCGCCTTCCGGACATGAAATTCATTGTTTTATTTTGTATATTTAATTCCTGTTTTTCAGTCTAGCTATGATACACTTTAAAATGACCCATCGTTATTTACTGTTGACACAATTTGTTTACCTGCTCGTAAAAGCCCCGAATATTTTAAGCCTAGCCCCGAGTATTTTAGCCCCGATGCCAGTCGCCTTTAAAAAAAAAAAAAGTCAAACCGCAGGTAAACTTGACTTGGCCCTAGAAATGCCCCGTGTAATGTATTACATTGTTAAGTAAAAAATATTTAAAAAAAAAAATTCATGGTAAAATTAAGGAACTACCTAAATGCATCGAATATGCTAGATTCAGAATATTTTTGTTTGCTGACAGCTGAATAGTTTTAAGTGTACAGTATACTGACGAGTGTCATTCACGCAATTGTCACGCTGCTGTTTAACTTGAGTTTGACTTGCATAGAGTAAGTAAAAATTGTGAGAGTTGCACGCGTTTCCATATTAAACCAAAAAGTATGAACGGTCGAAAATAGCATGAGTTCCATTCAGCATAACGTGGTGTGGTTACTAAACAATTCGTTTTCATTTCTATATACATAGGATAGTTAGTTAAATATAACTAAAACTATTTAATTTGAAGCCTAATAAAGCGATAATAATACTGCTAAATACTGCTAAATGCAGGTGTAATGTGGAACTGTCGCCGTGTTTAATTGAATAGATATTGAAAATATGAACCTGTTTCCATACCTTATGTAATACAGGACGTTACAGCTGGCTGGTTGAATTGTTGCATTTAATTTAAAAGATGTCACTTGTGCCTGTTTAAGCTGGTTCATTTAAACGTTTTTTATACATTTCCCCTTTTATGTGTAAAAAGACCCTTGTGGCGTGTTATTATAATGTATTATAACATGAGTTTAATCGTTTGGGGGGGGGGGGGGCAGGTACGCCTTTCGACATAATTCGACACTTACAGTTTTAGAAGAACATATCAAAAAGATTAGGATTTTTACATATTAAACAAGTTCAAGTAAGTACATCGTTTGCAAGAATACGCCTGTTAATAAGTGGAAACAGAATTGCAAAACACAATGCGCATACATTTTAAAATTTCAAGCATTTGTTACCAGATTTTTTTTGCTATTTTTCGTGAAATGTCAATAAAATCACGTTTGTTATTGAGATGTTTATTAACATAGATCGTATGTCTTAATACCGTAATATTAGAATCCATGTTCTTTAAACCTCTACTTATGCAGTTATTACTTTGCGCTTGGTTTGCGTAAGGTGGCAGGAACCCACTCTTAGGCACTGATCAGAGATGCACTATACGGCAATTTGAAGCATACAAAATAGCCTATATATCTAGAATCGGTTTCCACGTCTTTAAGTGCAATAACAGCTCAATGAAATGCATGGTTTTATCTTATCCCGCTGTCTGTTTTCTTGTAATATGTCTCCATGTGTTATAAATAAACACAGGCATATAGACATTTTATTACTTTATTCTGTAGAAGACACGTGTTTTTACATCTCACTAACAGTATCAAGGTGCAACTGCAACTTGCTTGCTGTGTTTGCTTGATCACGGAGTCAACAAAATCTTTCATTGCGTGGAATATGAAAAAATTAAAAATGAAAGCAAATGGACAATCGATACAGTTTTTAAAGATTATTTTATGGACGTCGTATTTATTCTTTCTCAAATGTTTAAATGGCAGCAAAATCAAACAATGATAAAAATATTTTGATTTTACAATTTATTTTATTTATTATTTAATTTATTTAAACGATCCATTGAATATTTTCAGTATATTATATAGTGTTAGCGTTGTCTTCGTTTAATTATAGGCCTACTGACTGAATCGGCACATTTATGTTAGTTAAAATAATTTAAAATTTCTGATTTACCAAAAAAGTGCATATTTAGTTGAATAAAGTGTTTCCTATAGTAAAGCAATGTTTTTTATATCAGTGGAATTTTAAATGCAAACATGTTTTCTTTCTTCTAAGCTTTAGCGTAGGTTATTTTTGTTAAAATTTATACAGATGTTGCTTTAGATAAATTGTTTATTGTTTTAGAGGTTTGTCTAAAGAGAACCGCTTTAGACGGTACACGCGATGTCTCCCTGCACACTATATAAAGAAAAGCCGGAAACTGTTATTCTTTTAAATGAACATTCGCACGAAATGTGACGCTGAATTAAGATTTATAGAAGTCATATATGCTTTTCTGTCTTGTGGCCACAGTCACTTATCATTTTAAACCAATGTCAGTTGCTTTCATACCGTTTCCTATGTTAATTTTTTTTTCGTTTGAGAACTACAAACGATTTTGTATCAATTGTGAGCAAAATATTTGCTTAATCCCTGCCTATATAGATAACGTTTTCAAATCATAAATTTACACAGCAGTGTGAATTCTTAAATTCTGTCTAATGCTGATCCGAAATAAAACTAAACGAAAGAAGTTTTAGTGAAGGCGTTCTTTAGTAGTGGGCTTTAATAAGTGAAAACCAGCGGTTTTGAAACAATCCAGGCACCTTCCAGCCCCCTTATCCTACTCGGAGTCGCGGGGGGCCTGGAACCAATCCCAGGCAGCATAGGGTACAAGTCTGTGGTAGCTTTATACCCTGGACAGGATGCGGGTACATGTAAACATACACATGTGCAATCATAGGTTATGGATATTTTAGAGCCACCAATTAGTCTAAATGCGTGTATTTGAACACGGGAAGATCATGTAAACTAAACAACCATAGAGTGGAGGCGGGATTCAAACTCACAACCCTGTACTGTGACGTAATAGGGGCGCTCACTAAAACCGGCGTTTGAAACTACTCCAAGGAGTTAAATGGGTGACAGTTTTCAGAGATCCCTTTTTCTAAGGCAGTATTTCTTCATTTCAAACAAGCACTAGCACGTAGATTATGTATAACAGATTATGTTATTATATGCCCGGTGTTGTGAAAAGAATCTGTTTAATATATAGGAAATGAACATTACGTTGCACATACATCGAGAACACGTTTGGGGGGCTTGTGCAGCAGTACTTAAATTTAAGTCAGCTCGCGGCATGGGTCTCACACTCAATTGCAAATGAAATGGCCTTAGGTGAGCTCGAAAGATGGTTGTTTATTTTATATGTAGGCTATTCCTGTCTTCAAATGTCAGACTGGATTACTTACAATGGCACTAATCCTTATTTCAGATATGAAAAACGTTTTTATCTTTATTATTTTCTGGTAGACGACTGGACATTTTCATTTACTAAATACTGCAAACCTGCGTGAAAACATATTTGTACCATGTAAATAATAAGCGTTTAAACTGGACAGAGAGCTGATTAATCGGTGGGTGAGAGTTGGCAATTGAATAATTTCACACAGGATGTTAATTTGCTTTATTTCTCGCCTATACATACAACAACGAATGGAAAATCGTTGCTTTTTATTTGTTTATCTTTTACTCTAAATGCAACATCGCAGGTTTTTTTCCCAGTATCAAGACAAGGCAAATTTTTACAGTAAGAACTATATGTTCTTCACAGCTGCCTTAGAGGTGAGCTTTGTATCATTTTATGTCTGTAAAAGATTAAGAGAAAAAGTTATGCTGGAGTCTCAAACAAATATTGCCTTGGGGGCTAGATGCCTGTCTTAGTGGGGGATGCTAGCTTTCAGTCATGGTCAATGTAAAACACCAATAGAAAAGTGGCAGCCTGAACCTAGATCTGGATTACATGTTATTCTACTGTTAGACAGATTGACCTTGCTGCTGCAATGCAGACCTTTTTCTAGACTGAATGACAGCTAATGCTCAGCAGCCACAACACTATTTGGGAGGACAGTTGATGCCCTGCAGTTTTATTTGAGCTCAGTGTAACTGGGTGGAGGCAATGAGCTATATAGTTACTTAACTTACTTTTAATGCTGGGCTTAGTAGTGACTGCCAGGCACTAATGCGCTTGTGACTAAAACAAAGAGATGAGATTTATCTGGCTCTGGGTGTTTAGATGCTTTTATCCAAATTAACATAAAATTGAGAAACAGGGCCCCTTTGGAAATAGGGGCTCAAAGCCCCAGCAGTGACATCACAATGCAGACTATAGGATGTGAACCAGCAACCTTCCATCACAGGCACAGAGTCCTTGGTAAATGCCCTCCACCCCAAACCCATCACTCATGAGCCTAGAGCAAGTACCACCTTACTCCTAAGGAATATCCCTTTTGGTGTTGGATCCGCTGATATTTTTTGCAAAATTGTACGGTACATTTAAGATATTTACTATATAAATTTATGGTGACAGATTGCAATGCTTTGGTTGACCTCAGGAGGCAGACGGCTATACAGCTCATTGATTATTGCTGTTTCCACCATGTGAGCAAAGCTTTTCACAAGGCTTCCCGCGGTTTGTAAATAGGGTTAAGCCCTCATACTGATACTCTGCTGCATTTAACGAATCTTCACAGATGCACATCACATAATAAATGCTGAATATGCTTTATTATATTCACTGACACACTTAAGTGTGGTTCTCCTTGAACACCAGCCCAATTACAGCCCATTTTGCTACAGTGGGAGAAGTGTTCCAGTCCCACTTACTGTAATTGTTTTATTATAGGAAATATTCGCCAGCTTCTTGTACTAAGGCTATAATATATAGATGCTTTGCAAATACAGAAGATTCCAGTCTCCATTTGGATCCATGTATAGAGAAAGTGCAGAGAAATTATTAATATTATTTCTGGAAAGCAATTAAAGGTTTTCTTTCACGCACAGACCCACCTATCTGAAATAATATTTCAAATGTTATGAGTGTTTTGTTAAGAAGAAATTTTACCGCGTCGTCTGCTGCAATTTTAAAGAAATCAAGAAGTTTCAGGATGAAACTTCAGCCGTTAATGTCGTGTTTAAAGAATTGTGCACTTGTCATTTAATACCATGTTACAAACAAAAAAATAACTTTGCAGAGTTTGAAATTGTTGGGTGCATTTTTCTGCATTTATCAAAAGTGTTAATAAAAAACTAGATATTAAGATTATGACAGAGATGGACTTCGCTGAACTTTTTGGTGCATACAGCAGCAAGATCGTGGTGCACAGACAAAAATGCAAAATATAAAAAGTGCAAAATGTTACACAATACAAAGATTATTGAAATAATACAGAAATAATGATATTACAATCAACAACTACAATAATAATAATAATAAATGTAGACGTGCAATTAAAGACAACTTTACTGTCCCAACATTAAATGCAAATATGAATATTGTGAATAATCTTCCGCCTTATTTATGTATGAATTTGAGTTTGTTGCCTCTTTGTATTTCCACTGATGCAGAATAATGCTAATTGAATACCAAAACATGCACACCTCTTTCATTTGTTATGATTCCTATTTTCTGAGATGTTCTCATGTGAACTCACACCTTCTGGGTTTCCGATTCTTGCACCTGGCTGTGTTTACATGGAGGCTGCGCCTTCCCCCTGTATGTTCTCCACATACTCCTGTTTCCTCACAGTCCAGCCTTGGACTCCCGGGCATCACATCCACGATGCCCCTGCCTGGTGCCCTGGCTCCATGCTCACTGTGACTCTCTGCTGAATAACTGTTTATGAAAAATGCTTAATAAAATGCTCACCATAAACACACATTCTGTCAAAACAAATGATGATAAATTCTAAAAATAGCCATTTTTCAAGAAAGGTATACATCTCTGTATTGCTTTAAAAACATTTTTCCATACTTATTAACCAAAGTTAAATGATGTTTCGTAGATGATAGCACTAAGGAATTCAGAGCTCTAAATGCATGCCAGAGAAATTTACTGCTCTGCCATGTTTTTGGCCTCTGCAGTATTTTCCATTTTGTTACTTTATCAGAATTCAGTCCTTTAACTTGAGAAAATGGAGAATGTGAAAATGGAGCAGATTTTCCAGATGAGACATTTTTTTGTTTTGTTTTGTTTCAAAGAGCCACTTGCAACAGAACAGTGTTTGCATATTTTTTCCATAACCAGAAACATTTTTTTTAAAATACAAGAACAACTTATGGGGGGAGCTCATCTTAAAATAATGTTTCCTTTTGAGGTTTACACAGAATACGTTTTCCACTCTTTTTCTGGCAGAATTTCAGCAGATGAGGGCTATCAAACCCCTTAGAGCCCATCTGTGCATTTTCCTTTAGGAGCTGGTGTTTTTATCCACTAATCAATCCCCAGAGGTGTGATTCCTATGAAGTTGTAACACAGCAACACTTTAATGTGGCTGGACTCTGTGATGTGACTTTGTATACATGGTCAATGTCATTCTCTGAGAATGAAGAGAGGATGACTGATTTTCATTTCAGGAGATGGGAATCACTTCTGTACATCATGGTACATTCAAGGGAGGAGTCATTCCCTCCTGATTCAAACCTCAGTTATATGGGAAAGAGTGAATATTGAGCTACACAAGAACAATATGAGCTAAACACTTATCCAGTGAAAGGTCTTTGATGGAGGAGGTGAGGGAGGTATTACCTATACCTGTCTTATATTTGTCTTCGGAATACATCCTTTTTTAAAAAATTGAAGCTTCGTTGGCAATGATCAACAATGGTCAATGAAACCTTAGTAATACAATATGTTGTTGGTTCAAGTGTAGAAGATCCTGCAGTTGTAGAGTTCATATTCATATTGAAAGACAAGAGTTTTTTTTGAGTTAGTAAGGCATTCTGAAATAAAGAGCATCAGATCCGTAGCTCAGTTATCTGTGATTTCTTCCAAAACAATAAAATAAAAAATGGAGGCAACTTTTTCAGGGCAAGTATAGTGAGCTGAGCACTGAGCTGCTGGTGGTTTGGGACAAAGATTTTGCTTCTTTGCTCCCTAAATGAACCATGGGAAGGGGAGGAACTGTTTCTGCTGTTTAACTTGCAATAGCGAAGGATTGAGACATTCTGCTCATTCCCATATTGTTTTATTTTAACTTGAAAGACCTATTACCATTACAAGTGCTCACTCCTCATAACTTTTCATTACTTTTTAATGGATTGTATTTCTGAGAATCTATTCCAGTTGCTCTGTCTGTTGTGTACAGAAGCACAGGGAGCAGAGCTGAATCTTTTGAATTCTGCTGACACTCTTTTCACTTTTCGTACATCAGCCTATTTTATACGGTAAGTCATGAGCTTTGCAACAGCTAGCATCGGGAACAATGAGCCCAAACTGTAATCCTCACACACCACAGACTAAGTTTGGAGCAACGCAGAAGGCCTACAGAAGCTGCAGGACAGCTGGGTGTTCAGCCAGATTTGATCGAGTGGTTGAATGACGCATGGAAAGCCTGTACTGCTGCATGTGAGGCAAACAGCATTCAGGTCACGTTACCCACAGAGAAGCCTTTTTACTGAACAGCATCAACATCACATTCAAACATGATGGTATAGGTTCTAGTTTCCAGTCTGTTAAATCATCCTGGTGTCCCTTTATTATTAAGGAGTCTGCAAACCATACAAACCATGCATACCATTGTTAATTGAATAGAAGAAAAAAAACAATGGATTTAAGTGTCATTCTCTAATTAGATTTGAAATGCATATGTTTAAACAGACCCCTTTCTTTCCATTTAGTGAGAAAAAATGTCTTAGAAACTCCTACATCCTCCTTCATAAAACTTACAGAATTCAAAGGGCTTTTTAAAAAATATAGCTAATTTTCGATAGCTGTCCTTAGAAATAGCTTGTAGGTGCTCTGTTACAAGCTTGCTTTCTCTTTTTCTCCACATCATCCATCTATCTATCTATCTATCTAGAAATTATTTGGTAAGGCTTGGCATTCACTTTCATACTGCATTTATAAAGCATTCATATAATATTAATAAGTACCTTGTATATATATCTTTACATATCTTAAAGCATTGCATACATAACACTTTCGATGAGCAAGACATGACAGCTTTAATACACATTAATGAGAAACATTCAGGGCACCTTCTTGATGCATTTATAATCCATTCACATAACATTAAGTGTACCTTCATAATAATGTACAGCTCTGGGAAACATTAAGAGACCACAGTGACATTTTAGTTTCAGTCATTTCTCAATTTATGGGTATGTTTCTGTGTAAAATCCACATTTTTTTGCCAACTGCAGCCTGGTTCTTCTGTGTTTCTCATTAATGAAGGGCTTCTTCCTTGCTTTATGGGACTTCAGTCCTGCTTCTAGGAGCCTGAAACAAACACTCCTAGCAGTTCACTTCACACCTGCACTTAATGTTTCCCATTCCTTTTGAAGGGCGCTTAATGTCATCCTACAATTCATGAGGAACTGTTGGATACATTGACAGTCATCTCTGGCTTTAGGAAGTTATTTCTGCCCTTTTCCTGGGTGGTTTTTAGTTATTGCCTGCATTTCCTGCTTCATGTTGGTCTTGTGGACTGTAGTCTTGAAAATTTTGAGCCTGGAAGCAGCCTGCCACTCATTGTAGGATCTGCCAGCAGAACCACATTTAAACCAGGATTTACCAATGCAGATTCTTAAAGATATATATCTATAGATACTGTTAAAGGTGTTTTTAGGGCTGAACAGCCATTTCACATTTACCACGGTAAACAGAGGCCCGCCTGCATCTCTGCGTTACCATGGTGATGTGATCTTTGCCCGCAGGCTCACCCTGCACATAAGTGCTGCTCAACACAGACAAGCTCGCTGCTGTGCCCATCCCCAGCCCAGCCACCGCATTTTCACGTGTGCCCGAAATTGGTTTCGCATGAGCTGAGGGGCACATTGTGTCAGCAGATTTCTGATCAAATTAAATGGGGGGGGGGGGGGGCGGGGGCAGTGATTCCACTGATCTTTAATCCAATAAACAGGAGCAAGGGAGACTGAAACTCCATTCCCTCTTTCTCAGATCTTTCTGGTGAAAAGTCCTTTAACCCTTCTTGTGTATTGTGTAAAGTGCAGCATCACCATGGACCAACACCATGGATAAAAACTCCATATAAGCAATGTTTAAGGTCACACACTCTTGACTTTTAATGTGAGTATAGCACAAGGGTACTACAGGCATGGATCTGAATGGGTGTATTGAGTTTGACAACTGGTAGGTCTTGGGTACTGATATTGTTGCCTAATTTACCCCAGACGATGTGCCAACATCCATGCACTGGGGTCTCGGGAAGTCATTCAGGGGCTGGGACTGGGTGCCCTAATCGGCAGATGAAAGTTTATTGGGATCAGTGGAAATGTATCCCATATGTGACTGGTTTTAGAATTGGGCCTTGATCTGGGGATTCCTCCTTTAGCGATATGATCGCTCCAGCCAAATTATACCAGTTCATCAAATTCAGAACACGCTTGGCTCACGGGCGCTGGAGAAGGTGGGTGGGTGGGGGGGGGGGGGGGTATGACGGCAGCTAAGCCCCACCACGGCCGGCGGCACAGCGCCGGGCAAGCAGAACCACCACAGAGAGACTCACACCTTACTGTGGG
>JABFEA020000010.1:24602195-24617065 GCA_019775915.2 Cyphomyrus plagiostoma | reverse complement strand
CCCCCCCCCCCCCCCCCCCCCCCCCCCCCCCCCCCCCCAAGGACGGCATCTAAGCGCCTCCACGTCCTGCGGCACAGCGCCGGGCAAGCAGAACCTCCTCAGAGAGACTCTCTCCTTACTGTGAGGGGCCTGTAGGTGACTGGGGAGCTCTGGGGGGGGGGGTTACTGAAGCAGGCCGCGTCATGGTTTCAAACATGGAAGAAGCACCTGGGTTTCTGTCAGGTTTGGTAACATTCGTACAATGACGACCCACTTATCACCCCTGAAAACATCATCAGCACATTAGTGCAGACATGGTGCCTCAGTAGTTAAATAAACAACAAATACATAAATAAATAAAGGAGTGTAGATTAAATAGAAAGAATTATGCTGTTAATTGTGCTGTCAACCACTGGTTTGTAAACTATTAAATTTCACATGATATCATCATGTTCTTGAAGGAGCTGCTGCTCCTGTCTGAGTGCTGGGATGTCTTACGAGGGACCCCCTCAAAAGCAATAGGTGCTTTCAACAGCATGTTTCCATGACGTTCTATCTCCATCTTCATGTAATGAGACAAATCCATCAGAGAAGGTATGACGAATGAGTAGGGGCCGGAGATGCACTCGTCTTATTGTCTCATAAGGCCTGTTTGCAGTCAAGTACATATGCATTATTTAAACTTAGGGTATTACATGGGTAAGCGTGACGTTATTGTATCATGTCAACTTCAGTATTCCAAAGTACCAGCTGCTTCTTGGTGTTTCGTGTTTGCTTTGCAAAAACTGGTTGCAGGGGGCAATGAATATGAAGATGCATCATCCGGGAAACGTCACTAATGTGCTGCAATTTATGTCACCCACAATGTTGGAAAATACAGATGTAAAGAAGTGTAGTTTACAGTCCTTCAAGCAGCAGTTTATGCAATGCAAGAAAGGAAGAATGAATTAAAAAGCAATGAACAAAGTAGAAGTAGTCAGTCTTTAGATGATCCAAACAGACATGATCTTTCAAGGACACTTACCTTAAGATAGCAGGCAAAGCTCAACAACCAGGGAGGCATGTCTTATTTTAAAATACAGATCCATGTTCAAGGGCATCTAACTGGGAGCCAGATGTGTCCAATAGAGTACATCAAGGCACTCTCTACTACAGCACAGAGTAATACAGAGCACATAACTGCTCTCTCTCCTGCAGTACATAACAGAGTACATAAAGGCTCTCTCTACTACAGTACAGAGTAATACAGAGCACATAACTGCTCTCTCTCCTGCAGTACATAACAGAGTACATAAAGGCTCTCTCTCCTACAGTATATAACAGAGTACATAAATGCTCTCCCCTTTAGTACATAACAGAGTACATAAAGGCTCTCTCTCCTACAGTATATAACAGAGTACATCAAGGCTCTCTCTTATATAATAGAGTACATCAAGGCTCTCTCTCCTACAGTACATAACAGAGTACATAACTACTCTCTCTCCTGCAGTACATAAGCAAATACACAATTGCTCTCTCCTGCAATACACAACACAGTACATAGCTGTTCTCTCCTGCAGTACATAACAGAGGACACAAATACTCTCTCCTGCAGTACATAACAGAGTATAGAACTGCTCTCTCTCCTACAATAAACAACAGAGTATGTATTGTTGAAGCAGTTGAAGGTTGTTGCGTACCACAGCCCTCTCTTTGTTCTTTAATTTAAACAATTAGTCTCTAAGGTCCATTCATAATTCTGGCCTATTATAATCATCTCACGGTGGTAAATTGCGTTGAGGACCTCTAAATCACATTTAATGTATCACATAAAATATTTTCAAATTGTTTTTCCTCTACAATGTATTTTGCATTAATATTGTTGTTGGATTCATGTATTTCTTGGAGTCATACTTGCTTCACAGTTTTTCCCAGTTGCCTTGGCACAATTCACAAAACAACATGAGAAAACCTCCACATCTCTACACCTCATTACAATTCTGAATGGAAGATTTAGGCATTATAATCAGGACTATAATATTTGATACTGTTCTATTCCACTATTCACCTGCAGCAACGGCATAGAAGAGAGCTTGATATTTGATCATTTATATATGAAGGTCTATTATTGGGGGATGAATGAATCGAAATTAAACAATGGGGGGGTGGGTATGTCCTCCTGTGCCCTTGGTCCCTATGCCCCTGAGCTACAGTGACAGACTGGTTTGGAGTGTATTCATGCGTGTCCATAGAATTCTTCCTAGCCGTCTCCCAATTCCTTCATCTTATAGAGGAGTCCCTTTCTTCCTAGAGATGGAAGGCCATTGTCAAGCATCCATATGAACATGGACTGAGGTTTATCAGAGAATCTCTCTGTCTGAGTTTCCATGGCTGGATCAGTCAATCCAAGGCTGAGATTATCTGAGATGTGGGCATAAAACATTACAGCAGTATGGAAAAGTAGCCATACTACAGGGCCAGTCAATCTTAAACAGCAGTATGGAAAAGTGGCCATACTACAGGGCCAGTCAATCTTAAACAGCAGTATTGAAAAGTGTCCATACTACAGGGCCAGTCAATCTTAAACAGCAGTATGGAAAAGTGTCCATACTACAGGGCCAGTCAATCTTAAACAGCAGTATGGAAAAGTGGCCATACTACAGGGCCAGTCAATCTTAAAGGTGACATTATCAGCCACCTAGGGCTGCTCTAAGCCTGAGAGCATCCAGTTACTGCTTTTATATGTTACTGATGCTGGGGGCTTATTTATACTATGTGATACTATTTTTACTTATTCATTGATTTTACCAAGTTTTGCTGTGCAAATATGAAATTTTGCAGACTGTGTCACCTGTTTTGACAACCATGGTTTTTGCGTTTTGGGTGAGTGCAGTGGCACAGTGGTTATCACCATTGCTTCACATTTTCAGGACTGGAGTTCAAGTCCCCACCCTGGCTCCTTGTGGTGTTTGCATGTTCTCCCTGTGTTGTCCTGGGGTTTTCTCCAGGTGATCCAGTGCCCCCCTCCTCAGTTCAGGAATATGCTGTGGTGAACTGGAGTTCACAAATGGTGTGTTCCCTGCAATGGGTTGGTAACAATATTGAAGGAGATCCATGTATGTTTGGCGAGGTGGGGGGAACGAGGCTGATTTGGCCCCTACCAGCACTGACACCGAACCTACGCTCTTGCCATGTACTTTAGTATACTGTGTCATGAGATTATTACAGTTAAATTGCTTCTTCTTGTAAATGAAACTGCTGTATCATGCAGAGGATGTTTGACAAACTGTTGTGTGGAAACTGTGTGGAAAACTGTTCTTTTGAAATAGGTGTTTGTGACATGCATAGCATTCAGTTTGCTAATTGATAGTTTTCAGGTAACTATTGAAACAACAGATGCTTTCACACTGCCAGAACCTTTTTTTGTAACCAGAACCTTTTTCCGGAACCAGGGACTTAGGAACTCAACCCGATTCTAAGCTCCATGGCAGCTCCAGAAAACGTTTTTACAAAGGCAAGGTACTTTTCATTTGAATATGATGTACTGGGGAAACGCTTACAGCTATAAAGTTTATGATTGATTGGCCACAAACACCGGCACTGTAATGCGGAAATGAAGGGAAAAGAGGGAAAAATTGAGCAGAAGGAATTATTTTTGTACCCAAATTACATAAAAAGCAATTTTTATTTGTGTCTCATTTTGGCATCAGAAAATTCAATCTATATTCAATATATTTTTGTGTAATATCGCTGGTGCTGGCAGTGAAACTTGCCAGCGCTTTTTAGCAGGAACACATGACATTGTTTTTTACTCTGTGGAAAACGAACGATCGAGCTGCTGGCTGGATTAAATAAGAATCATAAACATGTTAGGGGTCATATAAGTAAAATATAAAAAAATGCCTGTGTCCCAATTTGATCGTGAGTGATCCCCCCCCAATAATAAATAACTAACAAAATGACTTTTTGATCTATAGCTGTGTTGTTTCATATGAAATTGTGTGAGAAGTTTAATCTACAAGCTTTTTATATCACTCATGCTTATTTAGCACAAAGGTCCCAGTTCCTGTTGTGTGCTGTGAAAATGACACCTGAAAGTGGCCTGGAACTACAAATTTTTGAGGGACTTGTAAACCGGGGCCCAGTTCGATAACTTTGGTGTGGAAGCTCCTAATGAGTGATTATTGGCCATGAGAAAAGTGGAAATCTTGTGTGAAGTGTGCCACTGAGGGTTAGGTAAGGTTGAACATGGCGCATAATCATAGACACTGCTCCAGGGACACTGGATAAATCTATCTATCTATCTATCTATCTATCTATCTATCTATCTATCATTTGTCTGTGTGTCTGTCATAACAATGATAATTTGGAATCTGTTATTATGAACACGTTGGCGGCATATTGCAACATCTGTCTTTTTCCAGTCTTCAAGAATGACCTCTTTTAGAGCCTGTAGGCACCATGCATTCTTCTTTCTACTCTTCACCTTTGCGATGCCTTACAGTTTTGAAGCCATCAGTTCCAGGAACATTTATCTTGGTCTCATCACTCCAGCGTATAGAGTCTTAGTAGTCTTCATCTTTTTCATCATGGGCCCTAAAGAATGCTTATTATATGATTTAATAATATTTCTTTATGTATTTTATGTGAACATTAGCTCACTCTGTCTCATTCTAAATGGGCTTCAATGTATCATTTTGGATTGCTGAAGACATTTGTCTTGTTCAAGGCTTCATTCAAGTTATTCCAGTACAATTAAACCACTGATAACAGTAACACTTAATGTTTTCAGTGATGCACATTTTCTAGACTACTTAATATTAACATTTGACTGCTACATCCATCCATCCATTCATCCTTATGCAGTACAGGGTTGGCCTGTATTTGGTGTCTTTCCAGTGGATAGGCAGCACTAGCATCATCCCACCCAGAAATTCAAGGCTGTGAAGTAGGTGACAGCAGGTGGAACAAGACGCATCAAAGGATTTGCATCCTGATTGATTAAATTGATCTTTAAAGCCAGATGGTTCTACGATTGGCTGGACTGTGAAAAAGCAACCTGAGTTTTGTTTTCATGCCATTTCCTCTGTGAACTGCTATGCTGTTAAAATAGCTGTTCTGTGAAATAAATCTGAAAAACCATCCCACACATTCTGTTTAATGCCAAGATCTGCTTCACAAACCTGAATCCTACTTTGAATCACAGTTGACTTAAGCAGACAGAAGCAATCGTTTCCATTTAAGGGGAAGCCAAACAAATCCAAAAATGACACAAAAGAGGGCCAGAATGAAGACACTCTCCTACACCTCCCCATGTTTGGATTGTAAGGGAAACCTGTGCATGTAGATGGGGGTGCGACAGGACTTGGTGCCTATCAGAAAGGCGGGGAGCAGAAAAAATAAGCAGGCCTGCATTATGCGGCTCTGAGACAGGGCTTGGTGTGGGCAAACAGAGCGGGCCTTCCTGGCAGGCATGAAGCTGCATTCCCAGTAAATAAGCTTTACTGGGATAAAAGTGCGTGGTGACCTCATGGGTCGACCTATGACTCTGGCTGTATTTTTCCAAGGAAGAGCCTGACCTTAAGCTTTTAATCCTGCTGGTTTGTAGGGCCAGCCGGGTAGCCCGCTGAGCCAGCCTTGCCCCCCCCTCCTGTGTTTTGGTTGTGGCTCACGCTGCTATTGCAGTGACCCCACTGACCTCTCCCTACTGGTCATCCCCGGGGCTCCGTCAGTGAAAGCTGCTGAGGTTGCGGCTGGCTGGAGCAGCCCAAGACACTCTAAGAGGTCAGGGGTCACACATTACAGACATGTGCACACCTCAGCCAATCAGTGACACCTATTCATCTTACTTTACTTTCAGTTTCCCACTTCAGGTCATGGGAAGCAATGGCTGAGTCATTGTACATTTTTCCTTTGTAAATGTATAATCTGCAGACTAAATGCCTAAGACAAAAATTATCTTTCAAAATTTTCATAAATAGTTTAATGAAAACACAATTAAAGCAGTAGTAATTAATTAGTATGGAGTGCTTTCAGCATGAGTTATTAGGATAATCTCTACATAATAATCTGTAATATTTCATCAGAGGGGCAGGATGTGGTTACAGGGAGAGGAACCGTCACCTCTCCCACCATTCTGGAGATCAGCAGAAAGACTGATCGCTGTGTCCAACAGTTTTTATGAGTTTTATGAGTCTTCAGTCTTGTCTAATACAGCATATTTCAGCAAGTCTGTCACAGAGTGCTTTACCACTCCAGGCAACATTAAAAAACAGGGGAATTCAATTTGGCAGTATGGGTAAAACATTCAGTGACCTCCTCAAATAAGATGATCGAGAAATCCTATGGGGAAATTGCATCTGTAAAACTGGCATCCCATGCAGGGTGTTACCCCATCATGTGCCTTAAGCTGCCTGGGATAGGCTCCAGGCCTCTCGTGATCCTGAGCAGGACAAATGGTTGGAATATGGATGGAATTGTGTCTATAAAAGTGCAAATCATCATCTGCTGCTCTTCAGATTATCCATTGATTAAGCTCAGCTCTCCTTTTCAGAAGAAGCACTTTCAGTAGAGATACACGATGTGGACCAGCTTCCTGTCAACCTCAGGTCAGCTACTTACCCCCAGGGTGGCACAGAGTGCCCCTGCCCTTCCTCTGCCCTCCGAACCGCCGCCATAACACTCACCTCTCAAATTCCACGCCGGGTTGAAATTCTACCCCAAGCCCCCTATTTACTGGGTCAGTATGTTTTCCATCCCATCCGGACGCTCAAGAGTAATTAAATTATGATTCAATGCGTAGCTCCAACAGCAAGAGATCAGTCGGTCAAAAGCAGATCAGGGTTTGCTAACCAGCATAGTCATGTGGCCAGCCTGTTACAACTGATCTTGTTGTTTTTGTGATAAATTCTTGGTCTGAGTGATCTTATTTATGCATTATGTCAAATTATTAGAAATTAATCATTTAATTATTTCCCTCTCTCCATTTGACATTTGTTGTACATCCAGTAACAATGAGGACCTTGAAGTCTGCATATTTATTTTAGACAATGCTTAACACGTTCTGTTCTTACTTATTTCCCATAGAAAATGCTGGAGGTGATATGAATGAATGATGCTCAGCACTGACAGAGATCAAGAGAGTTTTCCTGAAGGTTTTCTATTAGGTTTTGTTTATCTTTCCTGAATCTTTAATCAGTGTTATTCAGTTTAGTTTTTCAGGTTTATTTTGAGAAATTGTTAATATATATTTAATTTATGTGTGTAGCTTCTCTGCTTGATAATAAGAACTTAGTTTTTATGTATGTCCCCTGTGTGTTGCGGCAGTATCCAGTAATGAAAGTGAAATGCAAATCACTCAAGGAATGTCTTTAATTTAAAAACTTAATTTAAATCCATGAATTCTGCTCTGACAGCCTGGAATCCACACAGAAACTCATTTGTTGTAATACAATGCATTGGGGTTGTACTCTTCCTGCAATACTTTCACTCTGGTCAACTGATTGCACTAGATGAGATGTTTTCTCTCGATGGCTCCCTGTATAGGCTGGCATTTACATGACAAGCAACATCACACATATAATGATGAGATATTGTTCATGGTTCAGGAAGTGTGCTTGGATTGGCCTTGTTTCCCTGCCAGCTGTCTCATCATTATAAGGCTTTTACATCACATGCCATGTACAGCTGTGGTGAGCTCCTGTTTGTAGGTGCGAATGGCATGTGTATGCGAATGGCGGGCGTGCAAATGGCGGGTGTGCGTGCCCTGTGGCAGCTTGACGCCCCATCCTGGGTTGTTCACTCCATTGTACCTGTTGCTCCTGGGATAAGTGCTGGGCCCCCGCAACCCTGAATAAGAAAGCAGGTGTTACAATGCATTATGTATAGTGCTGACGAACGATTCAAATTTTTAATCAGATTAATCAGAGTTGCTGTGGATTACTTTCGATTAATCATGATTAAATATCTTTCATTTTTAATGTATATTAATCGCATTTCATTTTGCATGAGCAAACAGACTCAAGAAAAAAGGGAATATATATGCACTTAACATGGATGCATTCCATCTGCTACAGAAGTGCAATACCATGGACCCATATCAAAAAGTAAGATTTTTTGCTTAGCCGGACAACTTGTCAGGTTTAAGGTACCTCAGTTTAAATGGTTTTTATCTCCGTTCACTTACCATTAGCCCAAGCTACCGTAAATCCGACAAATAATCTGACTAATCATGAAACCCAATTCTAGCCTGGTTAATTGCCATTGTTAGCAATATCAGTTGATTACACATTAAGCGCGGTGCTTTACGTAGAAAACACGTCCACAGATAAGTTGGACGGTATAGTGTGTGCGACCGAATTAATGAGACACAAATGAGGAGTAGTGCTTAAACAAGATAAAACTACAACCTTTTGTTGATAAAATGTGCAGCCATCTTGGATTCTGAACTTGGGATCTTCTGTGCTGCTCCGAGATGTTTCTCGGATCTCCGAGAAACGGGGGCGTGCATGTCATCACTTCTGGCTTCAAAATCGTCCCCTGCATTTTGCAATAAATGATTACATATTATAGTGCTTATTACAAAATGCAGCAGCTGCACTTCTTAATGATGAAAATGTAATACTATGCATTATGTAATAAACAACCAAGATTAGTGTCTTCATTGACACTTTGTCAAGTTATTACATAATTTAGCATTATTATGTAATGCATTGTAACACGGCTACAGAAAAAGGATGGATGAATGGATGTATGAATGATGTAGGGTTCTGCTAGAGAGAAAAACAGGTGAGCACAGATGTTACAGGTATTTATTATTCAAACCAAGACAGACATGCTTCTTCCTGTGGCTGTCAAGGAGCTCACAACTAGTCATTCTAGTCATAGAGCTATAAAATAACATTATACACAAACTCACCACAGACATCAAAACCACGGTCAGCTTTTTCATTTTATATAGGTTTCCACATAAAACACCGCAATGGTTAGGGAGGACCAGTGTGTGTAGATGTTAACTAGCATCATGCTTTTGAAGAGGCCTTTTAATACTGAATGGTATTTGAGAGGAATCAGCCTTTATGCTCAAGGTACAGATGTGTAGGACATAAGTACTTTATATGATCTGTTTGAAGAAGCAAGGGGTAGAGGGTAGAGCCCATCCCAGGCAGCAGTGTTAGGGACACTCTCAGGACAGGACACTAGTCTATCACAGGGTACTCTCAGGACAGGAGACCGGTCTTTCACAGGACACTCTCAGGACAGGACATTAGTCTATCATAGGACATTCTCAGGACAGGACACCGGTCTATCACAGGATACTCTTAGGACAGGAGACCAGTCTTTCACAGGACACTCTCAGGACAGGACATTAGTCTGTCATAGGACATTCTCAGGACAGGACACCGGTCTTTCACAGGACACTCTCAGGACAGGACACTGGTCTATCACAGGGCATTCAAACAAACACATTTGGGTGTAGCTTGTTCTTACATTACAGTTCAACCCTTTATACATTACTACTGTACTCAAACCATAGAGATGTAATCATTTACAGTACAATACAAAGGTTTTTAAAATAATCACAAATAACCTTTAATCCTTTAAAGTCAACATAGTAAAATGCTGAACTTCTGCAAAACCAAAAATAATTTCTGTAAGGAAAAACAAATACCACTTTGTCGGGCATCCTGCTTTTAATTTTAATTACAATTTGCTTGCTTCCCAAAACACTTAATGGAAGCATTTTATGCCGGCAGGTGTTTTTGATATAAATACACAAGCCATGCTTCCTACACTGGGGCACTGTGCTGGTTCCCATGATGTCAGACATCACACTTTGGTTTCTCTCTGTATAACCGAGACTTAATTCCTTATGCTCGGCTATAATAAGTAAAGCTCTCAGACAGTCTTTACCAATGAAGGTCAGTCTTAATTTGGAATTTATATTCTCTGAAGGAATAGCCAGAATGGACCAACCTGTTTTTTTGTTTCTGCATAGTGTCCTGTCCTTCTCTAGAAGCCCATTTATTTGTCCTTTATCCCTACAACCACGAGACACCCCCGAATGGGGTATGCATGAAGACAAAAAGGTCCAGTCTAGGAGCTCAGCTGTGCCGAGGAACTTATAGTTACCTAGGGTGAAATCAGCAGCCCAGCGCAAATGTTGTCCTAACCAGAACAAAATATATTTTCTCTACCCTTCTGTGGTTTTGGCTTTGAAGAGTCTCAAGCTGCAATATCCGGACATGGGCCTGTGGTTGTGTTCTGAAAATGTCTACCTTTTAATGCCCTGCAGAGAAGCCTAAGTCTCAATCACATGATCCATCAGTGACAAAACAAAATGACCCAAACTAGGCACCTTTGTTGACTAGACTTCTTTGTTGACGAGAAGTGCAGTCCCTGAATGAACCGGCTGTTTGTGAACCGCACATGAACGTCAGTGCAGCATTTTGACTTTCAAGCTGGAAAATCTCCATAATGCCCTATAGTCATTCTTCATTGACTCTGCTCTTGCTAGCAGCCCTTCAGCTCTACTTCCCCGGCCTGCTTCAAGATGCCCGTCTGTGGGTATTCATCTGGCTGCATGCAGGGGGGGACTACCAATGTCCAAATCAGATGGAGTTTATGCTATTATAGAGAGTTAATGTCACGATATGACCAATTATTGAAAACTCTCAAAACTGATAGAATATCTGGAAATATTATTTTTTAGCACTCTACATTTTATTTTTCTTGGACCTGACTGTCAGAATAACATAATTGTCTGTCTGCTTCCTTGTTTATATGTTGTACCCCAGCCTAGAATTCCACGGTGGGAGAGGGAGGCTGGGCTGCCAGCTAATGGAACAGCACCCCAAGTCCACCAACGTCACTGAGTCCCTGGTCCTTGGCTAAAGAAAGCATGGGACAGAGAGCCCTACTCATTTGCCTGATAGCTCGGAATGTTCTGGAAGAGATGATAAAAGAAGCCATTTCCAATTAACGGCTAATAAGAGTCATGCTCCTGCTGTAATGGATGAGCAGCAGCTTGCAGTTGGACTCATTCCTCCACAGGCTTTTGAAAGAATGGTCCCCCAGTATTTGACCCGCAACCCCGCACTCACTGTGCTCTGACCTTTCACTGCCGTACCTACTGTCTCTGTCAGTACTCCTGATGGTATATTTGTTAAATTTCTGCTGAAGGACTACAGGAAGTGACCAAAGAGGTCAATGACCACGGTGCCAGATTTTAGCATTTAGCTACAATAATATCCCATTACAATACTTGCAAATAAACGTGAAGTATGTCCTGTGTTTCTGCATAAACTAAAGGAGGATTGTACACAGTTGATTTAACAGGTTAAAATGAATGTGTTATTCTGTAGCCAAGCAGTTTGTCAACTGTTTCAGGGATTGAATTTTTCAAACATTATGCTTTTGTTCATAAAGATTTGTCATTATAGCATTCAAACAGCAAAATGTGTATATATCTGTGAATCAGAAGGTCGGCTATTCACAGAGCAAAAATTTTGCACGTTTCAGGAGGCTTTATAAAGACTTCTGTAGTGCTTCCTCTGGTTTTATTGCAATGCTTTAAACACAATGTGTCAAACACATGTAGAATATAGGGAAGGCCAGCGTATTCCTCGGAAAGCTTACAGAAAACTTCCCTTAATAACTAGACCTGCAATAAGTCACATTGTGGTACAGTTTACCATTCTACTGTTTTATATATTACATTTAAAAAGACTATGGCACACTTTCCACTTACAATTGGTTAACCTTAACTAAAGAATTACTGTAGAATGTAATGGAGAGGCAGAGAACTTCAGAGACAGCTGAGAAAGTTTCACTGTGGTACATGGTTGTCTAATTCGGTGTTTTAATTAATGTTAAAAAGGTATGTGTCTTAAATGTCTGCTTTCTTCGGAATATCGCCATTCTTTGCTGTTGATGTAACATCATGAGTGACCTCATGGATGGATGTAAAGTGACACGGTGCAGGAGAGCAGGAGGGTGTCACTGGGCAGAGCTGTAGTGGAAACAAAGCACCGTTGATCCTCCTGTTCAGGTACAAGTGACTTCAATTAGAGCTGCGTGCTGAGCTGAGTGTGGCAGGGGTCAGGAGGATGGAGGAGGGGCTGATCTTCAAAGTAACAAACAAGTTTCAGGGTCTGCTTCTCCACGCGTTTGATGGTGGAAAAACATGTTATTTACATTCTCCCATCTAGCTTGCCCTAGGTGCCAATACTTTGCACATTTAAAAGCTTACAAAACAACTCCAAAGCCATTTGATATTTACAAAGCTTGTTTTTCTGGTGAAAGAAACATCAGAGTTAATGGAAATCAAAGGAGGTGCTGAAAACTCATGCAAATTCACTTACATTAAGGTAGGTCTGTGAGTTCACGGGCACCTTAAGCGTGCTTAAGTCTCGGGGCAGGTGTCCGAACACAGGAAAAAGGTATTATGCAAAACGCTGGCAAGGAACCCTTTTGTAGCCTTCTCTAAATTATTTATCTTGACATGTTTAGACTTTTGGAAGAGATTTTGAAAATTGGTGACCGAGTTGCTGAAAAATGCTGAGGCTGTCAGTGAGATATTTCATCTTCTGTGTTTACCATTTCACTTCACACAAAGGTCATTTTCAATAGCTGTTTTACAAAATTATGTCATAGTTTTACTTGCGAACTATTCTCCCTTTCTAGTTCTGAAATTACGCAGCTGTCGACCATTGTTATTTCAGGGAAATTTCTCATAAAGCATTGAGTTCTTTTTTTTTCTTATTAAGTGAGTTAAATATCCCTCAGGGAGAAACTTTTTTAAGTTTTACCGAGACACAATTGATGATTGTGCGACAACAGAGGATGGCCACATCCCATAATAAAACATCTCAGAGACTCTCTGACTTCATCCAGCTGCCCTCCCAGACCTAATGCTCCCAGCCCACATCCTCTTCTGTGAAAATTAAAACATGCTTTTCACCGTTACTCAATGGCTCAAGCGCCATGTCAGCCAAATAATCATGGAGTCACAGGGTCATGCAACAAAGAGGGCAGGAAGAATCAATTCTCCTTGGCGTGTTCTGACTTCCGCAGGTTGAGGAGTGTAGCTTGGGGAGGGGCATCTGATGTGAGAGAGCTTGGGCTGCCCCGGGATCACGTGTCACCCTCATGTCCACCCTTGATAACTCTTTGAGACATTTTGCAGTTTGAGGATTCTGAGAGTTCAGGTGTTTAAATTTAAATGCTTAATGCAGTTGCAGTAATGGACCTGCCCGTTATGGGAAATGCATGTTCATGTGCACATTTCTATAGCATTATAGCATTAATGGGAATAAAAAATTAGTCTAACACGGGCATAGCTACTGTGAAATTTTGAAGATTAAATACCATGTACATACTATACCAGTCTTGTAAACACTTACCTGGCACAGTGTCCCAGATAGCCTGGAACCTAACCCAGGCACCACTCAGGCATTCACAACGTTGGGGTCCACCCTGTATGGAATGCAGGTCCATTGCTGATCACACCTTTACACAGAGCCTTTGGATGTTTAAAATTCCATTTTCTTGATGTAACACCCCCCCCCCCCCATTCTTATGCTTCATGCAGCCTAGCCTATCGTATCCCGTCTAAGCCCTGACATTTGGTTCTGCTTTGTGCCGGATATGGTAGTAAGACAGACCTCCTCCTTGATAATCGGAATACTGATTCAGAATGAAAGTTTACAATCAACACAAAAAGAAAACATTTCCTTTTTGGCAACACTTTGAATACATTGTGATAATACTGTCAGCATGACTTTATAATCTTGTATTTCAAAGTAGATAATGGTACGTTTCAGTTAGTATTACTAAATTAAGTTATTTTCTAGAAAAAAATAGATTCTCTGACGTGTACGGCAGAGGTACTACTGTTTCAAACTCATTGTTAACCATTATGTGAAATTTCCTCTTATTGTATTAAATTATATGAATGTGTTCAAACATATACATGAACACAAAAGTTAGGGTAAGCAAACTCCTTGAAAGTTTTATAGGTTCTTATAAGCGGATATTGCAAGATAAGGGAGCTGCATCTTTGGAGGAGTGCAGCTCTATACTATTAACAGGCCAGCCCAAACAGCACTTCTGCTGATGACATGCCCTGAACTGCAGGGGGCGCCACCAAAGCCAGTTAGCCATATAGTGTTTCATTTTTGAAATTGATCAATACATGCTTAATTTGCTTCTTCAGATTAAAACAATTGAATAAGGATGAAACATGAACCAAATCTTAATCCCAACATGCCTGATTAACTCTTGACCTGTATCCACTGTGTAACTGAGCCAGCTAGCAGCTGACGCGCGCCTAAATCGTAAAACCATCGGTATTATTGCCTGGAAGTTTGGATAGAAAGCTATCCTATACCATTCCCAAAAAAGACTTTGGATGCCTTCGGCCACATAACATGGGTATACACATAAATCTAGACTTTAAAATCCATGGCACAACAGCAGGCCTGACAAAGGGGATGAAGCTGATAAGGGAACCCACATGCAGGGCTGACAAAGGGGATGAAGCTGATAAGAGTACCCACACGCAGGGCTGACAAAGGGGATGAAGCTGATAATGGAACCCACATGCGGGGCTGACAAAGGAGATGAAGCTGATAAGGGAACCCACACGCAGGGCTGACAAAGGGGATGAAGCTGATAAGGGAACCCACATGCAGGGCTGACGAAGGAGATGAAGCTGATAAGGGAACCCACATGCAGGGCTGACAAAGGGGATGAAGCTGATAAGGGAACCCACGCGCAGGACTGACAAAGGGGATGAAGCTGACAAGGGAACCCACATGCAGGGCTGACAAAGGGGATGAAGCTGATAAGGGAACCCACACGCAGGGCTGACAAAGGGGATGAAGCTGATAAGGGAACCCACATGCAGGGCT
>JABFEA020000010.1:24578601-24594242 GCA_019775915.2 Cyphomyrus plagiostoma | reverse complement strand
CTTTTTAACCTTGTCTTTGATGGAATCAAACCGGCGGCACCTGTCCGGTTCCGCCCCCCGGTCCCGGGGACGTAACACATGAAGCATTTTGTTTGATTAATAACAAAAGTGGGATCAGTGTGAAACTAAGTTCCTGGTGAAATTAATACATTAAGAGCGCACAATTACATTATTCGTGTCCCTTCAAATAATGCGTTACCAAAAATGTATTGGAAATAATTGTGGAATACAACTAATAACTATCAGCCATAATGAATGAATGTAGTATTGTGTGTAAATAAGAGTGCAGCTGGAATGAAACCAGCACGCAGATACTGGTCCCTCGGAGAATTCTCCTGAAGTGAAGAAGCGTTTGTGGCAGATCCAGGACAGGGCTTCCGAAGTGTGGGGTGACGCTGAGGCGATGTGCACTCCAACGTCGGCCCATATGATGTGTGACGGTGCTGCCTGACGTTTCCTGCACATTGGCTCAGCTGTGGGTCCCCGCTGAGGTGAGAGATGATGGAATCCCCACGATTGGCTTCTACCAGGAGAGCAGGACAGGAGGTGAAGCTAAACTCCTTCGATTTCTCATTGCGCTATTCGCCCATGATTGATTGCATGTCCTCTGTGTACTTTTAGGCATTGATCAAAAGATCATTCTCTCCTTTTCACATGCTGTCTGGATTTCCACCTTCGAGTTGCCATATGTATCATTGAAATTATTTATGACTTTAGCAGGTGTTCTGACTTCAAACTTGTTTTCTAAAGACTTCAGCAGATGGATACGTGTTGCATTCAGGTGCGCTGCTTAAAGTAAAGGACAGAAGTCATTCAGAATTTGCAGCAATTACCCTTATCTGCTGTAAGGTAGAAGAGGAGTACAATGTGAAGTATGGCATGAAATTTAAATACATCCATTTATTGAACATTGTAAGGACATATAATATTGTAAAGGCATTGAAAGTTTGACAATGGAATTCTGGAATGATAGAAATCATTATCCACTTCCTGATCGATTTCAAATTTTGTGACTATTAGCTATTGTGCTGCTAATTTCTATTTGACAGTGATATAGATTGACTTTGAATGTCAATTTGTCGAAAATTCCCAGGTCCAAACGTGACAATTGTGGTTTCCTTTCAATAGAGAGTCAGGCTAGCTAATGTTTTTTGGGATGGGTACAGATAAGATCGGCGTGCATAGGCTCTTAATGGTGACCGAGGTGGGGGCTGACGTGACCCCCACTGCTGGAGCCATGCCTCTGGTCTGTAACTCTTAACGACCGTCAGTCACGCGAGACAGGAAAAGGAACACGGGGTCAAAGGCTACGTTTCCCTTCCCATTAGCATCATTTATATGATTTTCCCTCTATGCTCAACATGGAGACTTGGTTGCTCATAGCATAGCTTTGGAAAGCTTCACACAGAGTGAAATTTTAAGATTCCATCTATCCATTTATCTAGTATGGCTTGCAGTGGGTAAAGGCTGGTGAAGATAGCATACTCCGCACAGACAGATAAGGGGTAGGGATGAAATTCACGATCTGTGAGGCAACACATCTAACCAATCAACTCTTTATTTGGTTATCTTTAGCCTAGCTTTCCTCTGTGATGAAGAGCTACATTCTTTGGGCTTCTGTGGTAGGAAAAGCCCAAAATGATTTTTAAAGAATGTTTCACCCTGCACTCAAATGGAGACGGATACAGCACTTCACAGATCGAGGTGACTGCTTTGTGTTGGCTACAGCCCGAAGAGGCCCCTATAAAGGGGGGTGAGAGGGAATGCAGGCGATAGGTGAGAGAGATGGGTCCATCAATTTAAAGGCTGAAGGGCCCGGCTGCCCCAGAATTCTGAGCGGCTCAGCTCAGAGGCTGCGGGTGGCAAGCGCAAAGGGAAATGGGTACAGTGGCAAGGCATTTAGCAAACAGGATTGATCTGATTGACCATCTTCAATGCTTCAGCTGTGTGGAAAGTCATTTGTTATCTAATCAAATGCATTGGATATGTACACAGAGCTACACTGCTGAGACTTAATTGCAGTTTTCTGGAAGCACTAGAGATGAGTAATTAATACCATTCGATATCTTACATATTCAGAACTGTTAGTTTTTTCCTTAAGCAGCATAGTCGGTCATGATGCCTTCTTTATTTCTGAGGACACTTAACAGTGATTATAACCACCCGACTGTCAAATCACTGTCCATGACAGAAAATACCTGACTTTGTGTTTTGGAAGCCTGTCAGTTATTTTGCCAGCTCAGAGTAAGTGCATGTCAGACATTATGTGATATATTGTTTTCTCAGGGTATTTGGTCACTTTTTTGATCAGTTTTCTTTTTTCCAATAGCAGCTCTGAATTTGGTGGCCTGGGATACTAAAGGTATGAGACACATGATGATTTAACTGCATCCAAACCACAAGTCATCTCTCTTATCCTGCTCTGCACTGCCTCTTCATTATGGTCTGAACATTGACTTAAGGTTTTCCAAGTAGGACTGACTTGGAAGTGGATCTTTTCATCACTGGTTTGGCTCTGTAGGTCTTACAGTGGTGTGATCTGAAGTGCGTGATCTCTAACTAAATGAAAGGAACATTTCCATTTTCTTGAGTTTCTACTCTTATTATTAAAAAAATCAATGTCGTTGTCAAGCGTAGCAGTCATAATGACATGCTCAGTTATAATGACGTGCTGAGCCTTGTGTGGCTCATCAAGGTTTGTTTGTTAACGAGCAAAAAAGCAGCTTTCTCTGGACATATGGCACATTAGATCTGGATACCTGCCTCAGCTTCCAGGGTGTCTTTTTCTTCTCACTCCCTGAAGAAAGCAGAGCACAGGAAGGCCCTGGGTTATGAGCATGTTTTCACAAGTGTCACAATTTAGTATGTGCATTCTTTATTACAAGCCACTGTATTTAACCCATATTTTTTACATAATAGGCTTTGTGGCAATCTGTTTGAGAGTTTGAGCTGCCCCTAAGTTGGACGATCTTAACAGGAGGCTGCCTGTACCGTGAGACCCCTGCATCCATATAATTGGGCCAGGGGTGGCCTAATGGTTAGGGAAGCATACTTTGCTGGTTTGAATCCCCAACCAGTGAGGTGCCCTGAGCAAGGACACTGCCCCCAAGCACTACTCTGCAGGTACTGAATTAGCTGCCCCCTGCTATTTCATGATGCCTCATATGGGTTAAATGCAGAGGACACATCTCATTGTTGTGTGCTGTGGTATGTCAACTAATTACTCACTTTTATCTACAGTTTCACTAACTGTGGTTTCAGTTATCCATGGTTTACCATGGTCCAAAAAAAAACCTGGAAAATCAAGAAATAATTGGTTCATAGGTTTCAAACTGCACACCAAAGTGAGTAAAGACTGTACCATGATAAAAATCCACCAGCCTAATCGCACCGAGTTCATGACCGATTTCCCTTTGTCCCCATACCAAGGCTTCCTCACAGAACTCTCTTCCTGTCTGCCTCTCCCACACTGTGTCGTAGTATCCGTGTTATAAAAAGTATAAAAAGCAAGTTTCTCATTGTTCCATCATCTGTATCGTCTCCTGAAAACTAAGTTAAAATACATTTCATTTCAGAGAGTAAAATAATATACTTTATTATTAGTGTATGTAACATTGGTAATATCCTACCGTGCATGATTAATCAATTACCATGCATAGAAAATCCATGTATGAAAATCACATATATATGGGGTCCACAGTTAGTACAGTTATCCGTGGTTTTGGCTGTCCAGGGTAGATCTTAGAATGTATCATCCATGGATGCAGAGGAACTACTGTAATTCCCTTCAGTGTGTCACAAAACGGTTCTCTCATCACTGAGAAAGAGGAAGGCTGTGTGTTTTGTGAATTTGAACAGCTCCGTGTCCTTGCTGTCCCAGAATGCACTTTGAACGTCTGTCAATGCCCATGGCTGAGGCAAAAAGTCTACTGCAGAAGATCATATCCTGCCCATAGTTTAAAACCATCATGAGGAATATTCTTTAACTTTGGCATTTTGTTGGACACATAATGATTATTATAGCTGGAAAAATCTTAAATTCATTTTGGAATATTTCACACCCCAGGGACACATTATCTTAGTCTGGCACAGCACCTTAAAGCAAAGAACCTAAATTACCTCAATAAAACTTTCAATTTACAATGTAAATTTTGCACTAATGTCCTTTTAAAAAACAGAAAGAAAAAGTGTACAGCACAGATGATGTACTGTTTCTCTTAATTATGTAACAATATTTTATGGTTAACGTGAATCATGCACATAATAAATAAGTTACATAAATTATTCAACATGAACCAGACCTTTCAAATTCAAACAAATCATCTCCTTTCCTAGCAAACCTTTGCTGCCTGTTTATCTGTTCCTTTTTTCCAACTTAGTAGTACAACTAGCAAAATTCTTAGGCAGTCAAAGAAAATATTTAAAGCTATTTACTTGGTTTGTGATTGTGAAGTTTTTCTCAGTAAAAAAGGCAATTAAACATTAGAACATACGCAAATGAATAGTAACATAATAAAAACTAAGAAGAATTTCTTCTGATCTCCAGAAAGTTATTGGTATCTTAGTTTAATTAATTAGTTTAAAAAGCCAATGTGGCACTGATTAGTGATACAAGGTGTGCTAGTGGTTGAGTCAAAAAATACATGGGTGTATTGAATGGTTGCTGCAAACACTTGGGTTAATTTAGGAGAGGTTTTTAAATGGCTAAGCTGACACACTGAAAGGCGTAATGTAGTTTCAAACCAATGTAAAGAACATTTAAACATTTCCTTTGATTGTGTAAGACTTTTGCACAGTACTGTCTGTGTACTCAGCAACTCTGATTCACTTCTTGTGTCTGGTGTTGTTGCTTCTTGTGTGTTTTGCAAGACTCTCTGGGGGTTGTGTAGATGAAGGCAGTTACAGAAAGAGGGAGAAAGAGAGAGAACATCAGGAGGGGAGTGTGCTGAGGAGAAGAGCAAAA
The DNA here is from genome assembly GCA_019775915.2 of Cyphomyrus plagiostoma. Lineage (NCBI taxonomy): Eukaryota > Metazoa > Chordata > Actinopteri > Osteoglossiformes > Mormyridae > Cyphomyrus > Cyphomyrus plagiostoma. Next base: position 24,589,279 of record JABFEA020000010.1, on the reverse strand, counting down.
GGCAAGCTATCATGTCAGAAGTGGAGAACGAGGAGAGATTAAGGAAAGGGTGATTCCTGTTTTGGTTCTTATTCTTTAATAAAATTAGACAAATCTTTATAACAAACCTATTTTATTATGTGTTACTATTACTGTATTACTCTAACAAAGATAAATTATTATTTTTATTTTTTACATCTCTTTAAAGCACAATTTCTCTGGAATATGCGCTCATTTTAGCATGTCCCAAATGTAATGTATTCAACTTCCTCAGTAAATATAAACTATAAAATTATAAAAACCAAAACATATTATTTATTATTTTGATAGATTAGGGTATGCTACTTTTTGAGAAAGAAACAAATCTGGTGAAATTTATTTTGTTTTCTGTAATAATATAATATATTATGTGTCCCCACATTTGTTATCCACCCTGTTAGGCTCTTGTTTCTTGGCTCCCTAAAAAGATTACAAAACCATACAGCCATTTCCAGGAAGTGACATCATTTGTTTTTGGAGGGAAATTCAACTGGAAGGTAAGCTTTAACTGTCACTCTCTCTTGTATTTTTTCTCAATTTTATATTACACACCAGTTTGAGGCACCCTTAAAGTTTCACCCGGTTAGTATATATTATGGGAAATATTTATTATGAAAGATATGTTTTAAAACATGTTAAAAATAGCTATTTAAATGCTGATCAGTTGTAGAGTGTGTGCTAGCTAAATTTTGCCTACTCAAAGAGCTAGAGCTAAATTAGCTAGAAATAATCCACCCTGTCAAGTTCCACCCTGTTAGGCTATGTATTGGGATATGCAGCCTGAGTAGAAATTGTACAAGAATATTTATTATTTTCATTAAAATGATTTGTAGATTTATTATTTAAGCGTATTTCTTGTGCATGATAATGAATAATAATGGTATAATCAAAAAGTATTATTATTATTATTATTATTGTTATTACTACTACTACTACTATTATTAATTGTAGTAGTATTGTTGTGAATCTGAATCTGAGGCCTACTCGGTTCCACCCTGTTATATTCTATTACACCCTGTTAGGCAATGATTTAAAAAAATATTCTAATCACAACAGTTAGTGTTTGGTATATTTGTATGTTGTTTTGTTAAATGAGGTACACATAATGCATCTACATATACTTTTATTTCTAATTAATAAAATTCCTCATACAAGACAAAAAAATGGGGACAAAAATGTACAGATTCCATTATTCTGACATTGAACTCTTCATAAAATTAAAACTGTTAATGCTACAAGAATAAAACTTTTATCATAGCAAAAGGGACACATTGTATCCCAGAAAAGTTCAGTATTGTTTGAGTTGTACATTATTTAAACTCTGTGATTACCATATACATGTCCCTAACAGGGTGGAAAACATCTGGAGAAATATATACAAAAAACATAATAATCCCATAATTATAATATTTTCAACCGCTGAAAATTTAAACCATAAAATTCAATCATTCCAAATTTTCAGGAAACAGCCAAATATGTGGTCAAAAACAGGAATCACCTGAAAACGAGAAGATGGGCAGAAAGTCTAGTGCAAAGTTACGAAAGATTTCAGCGGAGAGGAGAGATGGAGGGAAAGTCAGAAACGCAATGAGGTTCTTATAAAGTGTGGTCGATGGAAGTGTTCAGGACCTAAAATATCAAGGCTGGCTCACTGATGCTCACGGTTATCGAGCACGTGGCTTAAAGGGGCAGGCACTCCCTCTGCAGAGGGCATACATTTTCCAAGACTATATCAGCAAATATTTTCCTTAGCTATATCTGCAGTGTAACGTCATATTATATCCTATGAATATCCCTGCTTGAGAAAACATCATCATCCAAAGCTTTCGACTCATTTCAATCAGATGTACCTGACACACGTTCATTCTTTTTAAAACAGAATAATGATCCACATTACACAACAAAAACTATTCAATCCTTAGTTTTTAGATACTTAAGTCCACACATATTAGTAATGGGGGTTCCCTAACTCTAGTCTGTTTTCATTTCTAGGTCCCTGCTCTGATGGCCAGTGTGGTCACTTTGATGGCCTCCAGTTTAGCAGAAATGAGCACCACCTGCTGATCACTGTAAAAATTACAATAGATCACAGGCCATTGGGGTTTTCTTCAGGATATTTCCTTCATTTTCCGTAACTGCAAGTAGCTCATTGTTTTTCTGTGGTTATTCATGAAAGGCTGACAACGCGAAAAGAGATATTCCAGGCATGTCTTTTCACAAGAACAAAATTACAGTGCCAGCAGTGTGTACAACTAGTAAAGATGACAAGAGACACAACGGGCTATATTTGGTCCTTACGTGAGCTGTGCCTGTTCAGTATGCATCTGCACTGACTTTTAGCCCCACGTTGATATGTGTATGGGATTAAAAGCAGACCTTGCTCAGTAGTTTACATGACTACATGGATGAATATAAAAATATCAGAATACCTTCAAGCTAATTACCTCTAGCAGTAGTTATTTTTTGGCATTTGAATGCCAGGGCTGGTCACCGCACTGATTACAGATGTGCGTTTTCCATGCTTGATGGAGGGTGATCCCATCATCAGTTTAGACGACATGGTGGCTATATCGGGTGGTTACTTAAGCACCCCACCCACCCACCCACAGGAAGCTGGGTAATACATATTGCTGTCTGTATGACAGACTCCATATACATCATTCATACTCAGTGTCACTGAGCCCAGTGGTTTGCAAAGACCAGCGTATCTCAGTGCCACTGCGCCTTATTAGTATGCAAAGACCAGCATATTTCAGTGTCACTGAGTCCAACGGTATGCAAAGACCAGCGTATCTCAGTGTCACTGAGTCCAGCTGTATGCCAAGACCAGTGTATCTCAGTGTCACTGAGTCCAGCTGTATGCCAAGACCAGCGTTTCTCAGTGTCACTGAGCCTATTAGTATGCAAAGACCAACGTTTCTCAATGTCACTGAGCCTAGCAGTATACAAAGACTAGCGTTTCTCGGTATCGCATGACCCGGCAGTACACAAAGACCAGCATACCTCAAATGTAGGGACACGAGGGAAGGCCTAGAGCCTATTCCATGGACAGGATGCCAGTCCAGTGCACAATGTGCACACTGGGGAAATTTACAGATACTAATTTGAATGGCTTTAGATTGTAGGAGGAAACTTACAGAAAATAGGGAGAATATGTGGACAAAAAAACACACACAGTGCAAAGGCTGGAATCGATCCCCCAACCCTGTAGAAACTACGACCATGCCCAAATGACTGAGATATCTGCAGAGTGCACATGCTGTAGTGAAGTGTGAATGCCTGGGGCAGACCTGCTGAGGTATATGCACCTTTATTTTGTCATCCTAATTATTTGGAATCTTGATAAATCCCAGATAATGTTCAGTGACAACCTCACCTATGCCGCTTACTGCTTTCAGGAAGCACAGTTTTTCCTCACAATATACTGAAACACCTCCTTGGGGCAAAGACATCGTAGGCCCAGACACAATGATATTTTCTCCCGTGTAAACAACTGTGTTTGTGGAGGTCCAGTGTAATGGGATTATGGGATAATGATGGGAAATGGCAGCTGGAGGCACACACATCTAGGAGCTGACAGATGCTGAAAATGCTCTTCAAAGGCATTTCCCCTGATGAGTACAAAGGTAAGGCAATAGATGTAATATGAGCATCCCTTAAACCTACAGGAAAACATCTTGATCAAATTATCAGCTCTTCTACTTCATAAATTTGACTTTGTCCAGCTTACTTCTTTACTTTTTTTTCCTTTACACAATGAATGCTATAAATAGCGCAGCTGGCAAAAGTTGTCTTTTGATATATGTTTTTTTGCAAGCCTTTCAAATTCCTACATACTAAAGCTGTACACTGATCAGCCATAACATTAAAAAATAAACCTGCCTGATATTGTGTAGGTCCCCCTCGTGCCTCCAGAACAGTTCTTACATGGCAAAGAATGGTCCCTGAAAGACCTCCGTAAGTTGTGAGGTGGTGCCTCCATGGATTGAATTTATTTGTCCAGTACATCCCACAGATGCTCAATCTGATTGAGATGTGGGGAATTTGGAGGCCAAGTCAATACCTTGCAATCCTTTTCGTCGTGCAAAACATTCATGAACAGTTTCTGCAGTGTGGCAGGGTGCATTATCCTGCTAAAAGAGGCCACTGTCAAAAGGGATAGACTTGGTCTGCAACAATGTTTAAATAGATGGTTCATGTCAAACTAACAGCCACATGAATGCCAGAACCCAAAGTTTCCCGGCAGTACATTGCCCAGAGCCTCACACTGCCTCTGCTGGCTTGCCTTCTTCCCATAGTGCATTCTGGTGTCATCTCTTCCCCACAGACATGACATAACAGAAAGCATGACTCATCAGACCAGGCCACTTTCTTCCATTGCTCCACGGTCCAGTTCTGATGCTCACATGACCATTGCAGGCACTTCCGGTGGTGGACCTGAGTCAGCATGGGCAATCTGACTGGTCTGTAGCTGCACAGCTAACTTTCTATCATAGCCAGCATTAACTTTTTTCAGCAATTTGTGCTATAGCTCTCCTATGAGATCAGACCAGATGGGCTAGCCTACTCTTCCCATGGGTATCAATGAGCTATGGGTGCCCATGACCCCATTGCTGGTTCACCAGTGGATCATTTTTAGTAGGTACTGACCACTGCATACCAGGAACACCCCACGCTGTTTTGGAGATACTCTAGACCAGTTGTTTTACCATCACAATTTGTCCCTTGTCCAAGACGCTCAGATGCTTATGATTGCCCATATATCCTGCTTCCAACACGTCAAGTTCAAGGACTGAGTGTTCACTTGTCCAAAATATAACGGCACCCTTGACAGGTGCCATTATACAAGATAATTATTGGTATTCACTTCATCCTATTCCGGAATGCATTCATTAATTCCAATCCAAATCAGGAAATGAAACTGGAGCTGGGATTGGAAAAAGAACTATAGGGAACAGAACTGGAATTGAATTTGAATTTCAGGGAGATTTAAATTCCAACTTGAGTTGGAATTGATGAATACTTTTCAGAATGACCCCCACCCTGACTTTGTCTATCAGTGAGTGGTTTTAATGTTCTGGCTGATTGGTGTATGTTACCACTGCCTTTTCAGAAAATCCTTCCAAGTTCCACATGTCTGCAAATTATTTTTATATATCACCTTAAACAACAAATAAACACCCTTGTGCACATTAACTGAAACAAGCTGTCATGTCTATATGCAGACAGAATGACCACAGTTAAGACGCACATGACAGTCACATTAATCCATGCTTATCACCTTAGATCTGGATTTAGAACCTGGTGGATCGATAAAAATTGTACGGGAATAACCCACAATGGGGGGCCAATCCATCACAAGGCTCACACAACATTCATGCCTATGGAGAATTTGGCAACTCCAATTAAACATAGCATGTCATTGGACTGTAGGGGGACACCATAGAACCTTGAAGAAAACCCATGACAATATGGGGATTGTCAGAGCATTCACTTGAAACATTCATGGATGGCTGAAGCACACAGCTCTAACCCCACCCAAGCAGGCTTGCCAGTCTGTGGGCACAGTGCCTTCTCTGTCTATCCATTCAGCTCTAACCCCACCTGAGCAGGCCTGCCAGTCTATAGGCACAGTGTCTCCGTCCATCCACTCAGCATACTCTCTGCCCTGTTGGCTGTGCAAACCAGCTGGTCCCAGGCCACAGCAGGCATGCCTGTGTGATAATTAAACTCCTCTGCTTGAGGTAGTAACTCATCCCTCACCAGAAGAGGGCAATCCAACTTTTTACGAGAACTATGAGCACAAACTAGGAGGCAGTGATCCTCATCCCAGCTACCTCACACACAGCTGCAAACCACCCTAGTGCATGCTGCAGGTCATCGGCCGATGATACCAACAGGACCATGTCATCTGCAAAAAACAAATATGTGATCCTGAGGCCCCCGAACTGGACCTCTTCCATGCCTTAGCTATACCTAAAAATTGGTGGTGGAGTCCAATACCAACCGGGAACGAGTTTGACTTACTGCTGGCAATGCAAACCAAGTTCTCGCTGGGTTTGTACAGGGATCTGATGGTCCGCAACAATGGACCCCGTACCTCATACACCTGAAGCACCCCCCTCCCCCAGGACCCCCCAAGGGACACAATCATATGCCTTTTCCAAGTCCTCAAAACACATGTTGACTGGTTGAGTAAACTCCCATGAACCCTACATTATCCTTGTGATGCTGAAGAGCTGGTCCAGTGTTCTGCAGCCAGAACAGCATTGCTCCTCCTGGATTTGAAGTTCAACCAACAGGCGGACCCTCCACTCCAGTGTCCTGGCATAGACCTTACCTGGAAGGCTGAGGAGTGTGATCCCCCTATAGTTGGGGCATATTCTCTGGTCCCCATTCGTAAAAACTAAGACCACCAACCCAATTTGCCAATCCAAAGGCAAAGGCACAGTCCCCGTCAATTCAATGCAGAAGACGCATGTCAGTCAAGACAGCCCAATAACAACAAGAGCCTTCAAGAACTCAAGGCGAATCTCATCCACCCCTGGAGTCTTACTACCAGATTTTTGACTACTTCAATGGCAATAGCCCCAGAGATGGGCAAGTACTTCCTCTACTTCTTCCAGGGATGGCATATCATTGGGATACAGGAGATCCTTGAAATATTCTTTCACCACCTGACTATATCTCTAGTTGAGGTCAATAGTTCTCCATCTGTAAACAGCATGGGTAAAGACCTGCTTCCCCCTCCTGAGTTGCCTGATGGTTTGTCAGAACCTTTTTGAGGTCGATCAAAGTCCATCTCCATAACCTCACCAAACTCCTCCCACACCCATGTTTATACTTCAACAACCACTGAAGCCACTTTCCTCTTGGCCTGCCAAGTACCTGTCAGCTGCTTCAGGAGTCCCACAAGTTAACCAAGCCCCGAAGGCATCCTTCTTTAGCCTGACAGCTCCCTTTACAGCTGGTGTCCACCACTAGGTTTGGGGATTGCCATCATGACAGGTAACAAGAACCTTATAGCCACAGCTCTATTAGCTGTCTCAGCGATGCAATCCCAGAACATGGCCCATTCAGGCTCAATGTCCCCTGACTCCCTCGGGATGCACGAGAAGTTAAAGATCTCCTGGATAGCAGCCTCTGCCAGATGCTCCCAGCATACCTTCACTATGGGTTTGGGTGTACCAGATCTATCCAGCAACTTCCCCTGCCATCAGATCCAATTTACCACCAGGAAGTGATCAACTGACAACTCAGCTCCTGTCTTCACCCAAGTGTCCAAAATATGCAGAAACAAAATAAATCATCAAACTGTTGTCTATGGTGGTCTGGTGCCAAGGGCACTTATGAATACCATTATGTTTGAACATGGTGCTCATTATGGACAGCACAGAAGTCCAATAACTGATCACTGCTAGCATTCTGATTGGGCAGGGCATTCCTCCCAATCACACCCTTCCAGATTTCACTGTCATTACCGACATGAACATTAAAGACCTTCAGCAAAACAATGCACGATAGTCAGAGCCTGTCCCCTGACGAAGTAAAAGGGAGGCGACCCCAAGTTCTTTCCCACCAGAGAGGTTATGTTCCATGTGCCAAGAGCCAGTTTTGGTAGCTGACGATTGGTCCACCGAGGTCCCGCCCTTGACGGCCACCTGGTCTCTATTGCACCTGACCCAGGAGGTGGTGGGTAAATAGGAGGGTGAACCCATCTTATCCCTTTTGGGCTATGTCTGGCCACCAGGTGCACGCCTTAAAGCTCCCGCCCCAAGCCTGGCTCCTGAATGAGGCACCGGTCTCCCTAATCCAGGCCGGGTAACATGATCCTTATTTTTAGTCATAGGGATCTATGTAAACTGTACTGAGTCTGGCTGGTCACCTAGGACCAGTTTGCCTTGGGAGACCCTACCAGGGGCATTTTCCCCCAACAACATAACTCCTAGGACAATTGGGTCACACCGGGCGTAGAAGGGAGACACGAATCCAGGGATGCGGGTAAACCAGGATTTAATAAAGCTGAGGACAGGTAAATACAGGCAAACAGGTCCGGGAAACGGCAAGCGATAGTCGTGGTCTTGACACGTAAGCCAGGGTCGATAGTCGGGAGGTCCATCAGACGGGAGCACACAGGACGAGAAACAGGTGGGCAGGAGAACAGGAGGAGCAGGACTCGGAAGGGCAGGTACGTCAGGAACGGGAGCTGGACTGAGGAGGGAAATCACAAAAGGTAAGGACAGAACAATGGGCAAACTTGCAGGGAATGGGAGATGAAAAACAGAGAAATGCTCGATAAGGCTTCTTTCCATCAGCGCAATACTTTGCAGTTTGCTTTGCTTCTGTCCTTTAAAAGGGAGTTAACGAGTTGCTGAGGTGCTGCACCTGCCTGGCTCCACCCCCCCGTGGGGATGACAAATAGAGGTACTCAAACCCCTCCACCAAGATAAGGTAGCTATTCATAAGAACATAAATTTACAAATGAGAGGAGGCCATTTGGCCCATTAAGTTGATTTGTGCAGATCTCAACGAATAGCTCAGAGTTGTTAAAATCTTACCTAGCTCTGATTTAAACGAACCCAAGGTTTTAGCTTGTGCTACATAAACAGGAAGACTATAACCAGGGATGGACATAACTGGTACGCAAGTACACATTCACCTTTAAGAACAATACGCGCGCAAATGCGAATTTATTTTATGTGAATTGATTCTTGCTCAGATTTAAAAGTAGAGGGGGCTACCTAACATATGTCACCAATGACTTCCTAAACAAGTAGAGCATTCATCTGCACATGGGCTGAAGAAAGGGAATTCCATAACAACACTGTTTTAAGGTAACAATATAAATTTATTCTCCCAAAAGGCACAAACATATAACATGGACCCAAATGCCTATACTTTCCAGTACAGTGTATACTTACCTGTATAACATTTTCCAGTACGGTGTATACTTATCTGTATAACATTTGTCACTCTAGCAGTATTTTGACAGCACAAAATTTAACAGACAGCATTTACTGACTGGCAGAGTATTGGAGGGGCCTGGAGACCCTGGCTGATACAAGGGGCCCAGCATGTAATAGGGACCCCTGAATACAAAAAATAATGTAAATGCTTGGGATACATTTACAACCATTTGCCAATTTCTACAATGGTGAGAATCCCCTGTCTTGCTAAGCTCTACAGGGACCATGGTGATATTGTGTCAGTTAGTCCAGAATTTCTAGGTATGCCCCTGCTGACCACATTCATTATTTTATAAATTCTATATCCATGCCTTTTCCATATCTGTCCCAGTGACATAATGATCTGTCCCACCACCAGACATCAAAAAAGGTTATTTGGATTATTTATTAAATTTGGTCCTTCAGCGACATCTAGTGGCAATATATGAACTAATCTACAGTACTTTGTTTTATTTATTTCACGGTGTCTAACATTTTAGAAGAAATGTGTTTCTTTTATATAACTTATAGTTCACACCAAACACTTCAGTGACTTCATAAAGTGTCTTCAGTGTTTCCTAAAAACCAGCACAACCAGTGATAGCAGAATACCTTTAAAGCAGAGTTCTGGCAGGATTGCAGTTTTATCTCGACCTTCCAAATCCACACATCAAAAATCAGCCTCTTTCATCTTCATGTTCATTTCCAAGGCCTGAATTCACTTTTAATGTGAACAACACAAACTGTCAAAAAGACCATTTGATTTTAATCTGTGTAAACGGTAATCATGTTTTTTTCTTTTTTTTTGTTTAAACTTTTAGGGCTATCATCAGCCTCCAGTGTCAACTGCTGTCTCAATTGCTCAATTACAAGTAAACAAATTAAAGTCAATCAAAATCATGGTCTGATTACCAAAATTACTGGTCTTTCTGTAGAAAGGTTGATTGAACTCAAAATCAGAATCAGAAAAACTTTATTGATCTCAGGAGGAAATTGCTCATGTTACTACTACTTCAGCTGTCACACAGACACTTGATGTTTTGAACTTTATACAAAGAAGTTAACCTATTTACAAGCCATTATAACATACATTCAGAGAGAGTAGGTAAGATTAGATAAATGGAAGTTATCTTCTGGCATCCCATTCAAGGTGCTTCTCTGTCCTGAGGGCTCCTCAACCCTAACCCCACACTCAGCCTATTCTGCAAAGCACGGAGGACAAGGCCAGTCCATTGCAGAGCACTTGCATGCATGAGAAGCTTGGTGCCACAAGTGAACCTGAATACTAAACACTTGTATTAAGAGAAGAAATTGGAATAGAAGTACACAGCAATTTCATGAACTTACAAATCCATTTAAACCAGCAGGAAAAACAAACAGACTGAGTGGTATGCTCCAAGCCAATTTACCATAAGCCCTGTGACTGCAGACTCCTCAATTAATTAAAACTACCTGGCCCAGATTGAAGTAGCTGACTTAGCGCTATATAGGGAGTCAGCTGGGCAGCTGAAGTATGAAGCCTTCATATCTAGCGGCCTTTTGGGCTTGATGATGATGATGCAGTTTTTGTGGCAGGTTTTCCTCATTGATACCATTTTCATTAGTATCATTTTATACACTCACCTAAAGGATTATTAAGAACACCTGTTCAATTTCTCATTAATGAAATTATCTAATCAACCAATCACATGGCAGTTGCTTCAATGCATTTAGGG
>JABFEA020000010.1:24561381-24571526 GCA_019775915.2 Cyphomyrus plagiostoma | reverse complement strand
CCCCCTGTGTGTTTTAAAAAATCAAAAATTAAATTGGAGTTTTTTTTTTTTTGGGGTCCCCCCCCCCCCCCCCCCCTGCAAAATGGTATATCCTGTTAGGTGGTGTGCTCTCACCGTGTGTAGCTTTGCCTTTTAAGTCTGAAATGGAGTTGGGGAACTTCTATATTTTTGTCTGTGCTAACTAGGATAGCTGGGCATCCAGCTGTTGATTTCACTGCAGGGCTTGTATATTTCCATCTGCCTTCCTGTCACATTAGTCCATTCAACTGGAATTCTGTCTGCAACTTGGACCGATGAGCACTTTCCTGGGCTCCATCTCCAAGGTTTTCTTGTAAAAGTTACTTGGCAGGTGTGACGATTCTGCTAGTTGTGGTTTCATTCGGTTTTGCCTCAGAAAATGTGGCATCTGTTTACATTCTTTGGCTTTTACGTTTGCTCCTAAGCTACTTGGTGGACATGGTGATTTTGGTTTGTTCTGGTTATAGGGAACTGCAGAATAAGAAGCTTTAGAAAAGTGTTAGGAAGGTCTCTGGCTAAGGTTCACGCCAAAGGCACAGGGGACCTCCCTATAAGGGGTCAGCCTCTTCCCTTATCTATTACTTGGCCATAGCGGGGTTGCGGGGGTAATGGTGTCTCCTCTCATTTCTCCAGTTTGAAACCCTAATTGCTTGTGTCCGTGACTGTAAGTGTTTGTATTCTGTATATTCTATTGAATGTAAGTGCTTCAATTCACTTTTATATAGCTCCTTTCACAAGTCACCCAAAGGTGCCTTTACATCAGTGTTTTGTAATATATTCCTGCATTTATTCAAAATACTGCTTCATGTGGTGAAACAGGTTTACAGTATTTCCAGTTTTAATTGGCACAAACCTTCAGCAGAGGTTACAATGCAGTCTATTGTCTGTCAGACTTTCAACAGCCAAAGTTCCTCCGTACCACACGTCTTTTTACCTTGTTTTCTTTCTTTTTAAGTTGTCTTTGCTGGTGAGCTGTCAGTTTCTTTACTGACACATTGTGTTTATAGGTTGTCTGTTTTTAAAAAGTACAATACGACCATACGGTTGGAATTTCATCCTTTCTCTGACGTGATATCCTGATGTATGCTCTCCTGCGGTGTTCCAGTGGACCGTTTATTGAGGTTTCTATTGGTTGTCAATATCCTGATATTGAATGTGCAAATACCAATAAAGCATATTTATCTGCTGATTTAATAAATATTTGACTGTACATACACATGCAGCAGTCATTGGTGCACTCTGCGCAAAGCTTGTGATTTTGTAGAATTCTTCCTGATAATTCTGCATGGGCCTAATGTAGCTCTTAAGCAACTTTGAATTTATTTATTTTTTTTGTAAATTGGTCTGGTACCAGTAACTATGTAACAACTGATTAAACTATTAAATTCAATAACAAACCAATTTCAAAATCGATCTGTTTATTTATTTTTTACTAAAGCTAGCTCATGTTGTGAACATTTCCAGAAAATTTGTATATGTAATTTTCATGGAACTATGAATTTGCGAATGCACGGCGGCTGACTGTAGCTCAGCAACAACCCAACCAAAGACCAAATTTTCAATTTTGAAATATAGGTTTTTTTGTTATTGAATTTAAAACTTTAAGCTATTGCATAGTAATTATTCATATGTGGATGGCATATTTGTTCAGTCTATAGAGCTGGACAATAGCTTTAAAACAATGAGAACCACTTCTGTGCAGCTTACATTAAGGTACATATTGTTCATGGACAAACACCCACTGCATGCCAGATGTGTTTGCGCAGACTGCAGTCCTTTGGTGTGCACAGCATCTTGCTGTATTTTACCAGTGTGCTGTAGACGGTGTCGTCTTTTTGGTTGCACTTTTGTTGAGGAGGAGCGGTGTAATGGTATGGAACGATAGCTCTGTCATAGAACTCAGTCCGGACTCTTTGGAAGTGCTGGCGGAGGGAGGAATGGTGTCAAGATGTTACTTGTTTTGAAATGGGGCCCATGCTTTGAGAACCACCCTCTGCCATTAACTCCCTGCCATGCAGCAGAGCACTTCAAACAGTTCTGTCATATTTTGTTTGCAGTGTTTCCGGTCTGTCTCCACCACCAGCTCAGATGCAACCCAACTAGTGATCTGCCTACTGTGACACAGAACCACCTTCCATTTTCTTCACTTAAACCACTTTACACTTCTTTGAGTTGACTGTTTTGGGAGTGTGTTGGGTGTCGACTCCTCCCCCCCCCCCGCTCCTACTGGGATCAGTTCTTGCTGTTCTGCCAGCAATCAGTGAACGCATCGCATTTTAATGCCATACCTTATTAGTACAAAGCTAATTTATCTAAATGTTCTTCCATTTGACATTTTGCATTCTCTGTATCACTCTCTGGCTGTGATTTGTACTTTTGATAGTCATATCCCACAACGGGAAATTAAAAAAATGAGCTTTAACTATCATTCTTTATGCTTTGACACACAAACCAAATTTTCAGAACAGTCCTGGTGCCACCCAGGTTGGCTTTGATCTTTGCCGTGTTGCCTCTTAACTAAAGATGTTAAAACATCAGGAATGGTATGACACGTCGTGAAAACCAATTGCTTTTTGTAGAGGTGAATGCTGATTTGTATAGGGCTAGTGCATCTGTTGTTCACCTCTTGCTATGCCTCCATATTGTGTAATTCTGAAATGTATCTTGCCTCCAGACAAAGCACTGAGAGAAACCTTGGACAGGGTTATGTCGAGCGGATACTTTGACAGAGCCCATGCCCACCACAATGGGGTATGTGAGGAGCTGCAGCCCGACGAGCCGCCAGTGGCTGAGCTCGAGGCCGAGGTGCCGCCTGCAGAGCCAGGTAACACCGGCCTGGGGTTGGGTCGTGTCCTGCCCACGTGTGGCAGTTGAGGGGAATGCCTGGCCTGACTAGCATTTCCCGTACTCTTGAACAGAAGGGGAGTTCACTGAGGAGGTCACAGAATCGACTGAAGTAGATGGCCGGGAGGTGAGTGCCATTTTCCACTAGAGCAAAGGGAAATTCGTCTCGTTAGAGCGCATATAGTCACTTGGTTGTCGCTAATGCTAATGCTAGGGTCCCGTCTTTGCAGTTTGTAAACCGGCAGTTCATTCCAGAAAGCGCTTACAGCAGCAGAGACAAAGAACATGGAGAAGAATGGAATGCAGAATCAGAGGTTTGTGCTCCTCTTGGCTAATGGATTTCAGAGCCGTGCATCCGTTATGTATAATACGGGTTCATGGAGACCTGTAGCCTTGGTTTTAATTTGATTCAGGATGCTAAACCCTGAATCTTGGGTTAAAAGACCTGAGGCCCTTGGCTGCTGTTTTTATTTCATAGTAAGGATATTACGGTAGTGCTTCTGGTATATCAGTCACAGTAAGTTCAGGGCTTGACGTCAGGGCCGTGCAGGGTACTGTGCCCCTGGTTCAGAGTGACTCTTTGCTGCAGGTCGGCACTGTCCAACAGCAGCTGCTGCCCGTGCAGGCAGGTCTCCCCACTGCCGTTTCCGAACCCCACACACCAAACCCCGTCACGTCGGCACCCCCTGCAGACCCTGGGGTCCGAAAGCAGGCGGTACAGGACCTCATGGCACAGATGCAGGGCCCCTACAACTTCATGCAGGTGAGGATCGTCCCAGCAAACGCCACGCTCGTTCTCTTGTGGCCGTTTTTGAATGTGCGGTCCTACCATCTGCGGTGCAGGACTCCATGCTGGAGTTTGATGGGCACGCCCTCGACCCTGCCATTGTGTCTGCCCAGCCCATGAAGTCCACTCAGAACATGGACCTCCCACACATGGTGTGCCCTCCAGGTAGCAGAAGAACTTCATCCCATACATATGAAAAGCAGATCTATATTTCACATGCTTTTGTACAAAATCTGTTTATCGCTCCTCCCTCCCAGTTCATGCAGAATCCCGACTGATCCAACCCAGCACAAGTCCCATACTGCAAGAACCCCCCCAGGTAAGTTGGGGGCCTGTATTTGACATCTGACATCTTCTGTCTGCTCAACAACCAAGTCCTTTAACATGAAATTGGGGCCTCGCCCACCCCAGATCCCTCTGGTCTCTTCCACGTCTGAAGCTTATTCCTCAGCACAACCTCTGTACCAGTCCCCCCACACGACGGACCCCCCACCACAAACTGATGCCAGCAGCCCCATTCAGGTAGTCTGCCTGGCGGTCTGCTGTGTGCGGTATGGAGCTGGGAATGCTATGTGCTGAAGGCCTCAGTAGCCCAATCTTCCTCTGCAGCAGGTGTTCCAGCCTGTGTCAAAGCCAATCCATAGCAGCGGGATCAATGTGAACGCAGCCCCATTCCAGTCCATGCAGACGGTAAGTTGCCCCTTCATCACTCGCTTTTGGCTTAATATAAACGCATGGTCAGTGGTTTCAGGTTCTCAAATTCTCCCGCTATATATCTGACGCCATCTTGGTTCTTGGACCGGCCGCACGGCGTGAGCTCATCCCTGCAGGTTTTGGATGAGGTGGGTGGCTGCGGTGTCACTTTGCTGAGTGTAGCGTCATTCCTTGCATTCCAGGTGTTCAACTTGAACGCCCCAGTGCCGCCGGGTACCGAGGCCGATACCCTGAAGCAGCCCGGACAGTACCCGAGCGCCTACAGCCCAGGCTTCGGTAGTCAAGCGCCACACCCAGCCGAGCAGGCGGAGCTGCAGCCTGGTAAGGGACGGGCTCTGCGTCGGAGTCCTCATGGCGCATTCAGCGAGGGGCCCGGCTCTGCTCCCCAGTTATAGAGCCTGCCCTAGATAGCTGGGTGATCCAAGTTTGCGGGCACTTTGGACTGTTGTATATTTGTTCAACGTTATATCAGCAGATATGCTGCATTTTAGACAAATCGGAAGTCAAATGTCGTACCTCCCGGGGAACAGCTGTCAGTCAGAGTTCTGGCTAGGAAACTCGGGGCAATGTCGCGTTCTCTGGCCTCACTGAGAAGCAGCTGCTGTGAGGTACAGTAATATGGCAGCTTCCGCAGGAGCAAATGCCATAAATGGTAGATAAGCAAGTGAAGGCTACATAGTCCCCCACCTTACATTTACAATAAAAACACTAAGTAAAATTAAACAATTTTTTGTGTGTGGAACCTCAAAATGGATTGCAGGTATTGCTGTTTGGCTAACTGCCTATAGCTTACAGAAATAAAGCTGTGTGTTCCATAGGCTACATCTGGAGGCATGCGCAGTATTTCACCAATCAACCATTCATGCTTATGCTATTGTGTACTATTCTTGGTTTACCGATCAGAAACGTATACAATTGTATTCATATTTGATACAACAATTTTATAATGTTTTATAGCAGTCATGTCAATTTGTTCACGTTAGGCATCATGGCTCATGTAGTGACTAGGTTTTTTTATATATTAACTTTGCTCTGACTTGGCTGGAACATGGCATGTTTTGTTTAGGATAAACAGAAGAAGCATTTCTTTTGAAGTGTCTTGATTTTCATAGAGAATCATTTGTGTGATTTGAAATAAGCAGCACTGCCTCCAGGCTAAAGGGTGGTCAGCCAGAGAAATTGTAACTGTTTGTCAATCAAAATGTAGAACACTTCACTTGCCCAAAAAAATTGCCAATTCATCTCATTCATCTTGTGCATTAAGACATTCGTGTGTAGCTTTTTTGAATCATCCACTTAATTCACCTCTTCAAACTTTCCTCCATGTGAACACTTTTAGAAGACTTTTAGTTTTATTTCAGTTTCGCACGTTTACCTTATGGGCATTGGTGCATCGAAGAGTTGGAGGATATATACATGCATGTATAAATTGATAAATGCAGTAATCTTCCTTCAGTTCCTCAACATAGTGTATAACTAGTATCTTATTAAATTTCATGTATCTGCTGTAAGAACTGATCATCAATGGAAATCGGATCAATACTGGATTCCAAATGGAGCCGCTATGGCCGGGTCTGATCATGACCTCACTGTTGCCCTGTCTAGTCATTGGTGCCTTCCACACACACGAGCAAACCATTCCCGCCCCAGGAGGCCACCAGTCCATGTCCCAGCAGGCCCCACAGCAGAGTGCGGCTTTCAGCCGGCCGGGACAGTCCTTCTACAACAACAGGGCCATGTCGCGCGGTGGGCCCAGGAACTCCCGAGGCATGCTGAATGGATTCAGGGCGCCCTCCAGTGGCTTCAGAGGTGCAGTATAGTTAACTTTTTCCTGATGCCATTTGGAGAGAACTTTCGATACTGTCTGGCTAATAAGTCTTATCTGTATTCATAAAAGCCTGTGTCCAGTATGCTGGTCTTAGAATGTAGGTGAGGTTCTAAGCAAGGTTAAGCTTTTTGTAGATTGTTTCTGGAGTGCTGCTATCTTGGGGGTCTGGTGCTTCATTACACTCTCAACCAGGCCTCAGGTATGCCTAATGGCAGCTCGTGTTCAGCAGGTCTTGGGTCTAAGTTAACATGTGCAGACATGACTACTACAATTAAAATTGAGGCAAATTCCTTGTCTGCTGAATATGACATAAGGACTTTGTCCATTTGTGCGTTCACTTCAAACACAACCCGAACCCCATTAATCCATTTGTCTGTTGGTACCACACACACACTTATGTGAGCCCTTGATCATTTTCCCCCCACTGAAATACTCTTTGGTAGAATGCAAATGTAAATCATTTCTGAAATGAACTTTGCCTTTTTCTTTAGGTGGTAGTAGCATTTTGTATGTGAATGATGGGGATAAAATGATTGGCTTGACATTTGGAGGATATCATCTGTTTAAAAGAGCAGGTGTTTGGTTAGGCAGGACAGATGCTGTGCAAATGATCGTGCTTAAAAACATGCACTCATTAAGATGTAACCGATGAATGATCCTTATTTTAAGACTTTGTCCCCAATGCTGCTGCTCTTTTCTGTACCCAGTTATTGACTAGTAAACAATGGAAAAGTACATTTCACACTGGAAATGTTTCTAGTTGGGTAAAATTACAGCTAAATTAGTCAGAAAATACTCGAATGTAATTCTGACAGTTGCAGGGTACATGGTCTGGTCCTGCTTGTTAATTTATAGGCATTTTTTTTTCCTGCAGTCATTCCTCAGATATTCTTTTGCTCCCCTATGTGATTGTTTCAGGTGGCTATGAAGGTTATCGCCCTCCTTTCGGCAACCCTCCCAGCAGTGGTTATGGACAAGCCCAATTCAACCCCCCCCGCGACTACACCAACAGCAGCTACCAGCGGGTGAAGTGAACACCTTGTATAGAAACTGCACTCTTTACTGTCATCAGGGGTGCCACTAGCGATATTGGGCCACCAGCCCCACCAATCCGATTATGTTCCATTTTTTTGCGATCTGTGGAATCATCCTGACCCCCCCTTCCCTGAAATGGCACCCCTTACTATAATCTCCAGCAGTATTGATCTAAACACCATACTCTGCCCTGCCTGTTAATCTTCTCATGATGAATCCTCCTGGGATAATTTCAAAGATCCTGCTGATCCAGTCACTTTTGGCCTCTCTGTTCTTTAGAATTGGTGATTCTGCTTCTAAGACCATTTAAGGACTTCACCTGCTGACTAGCAGAAAGTGACTGTGCCCTTTTTCCTCAGGATGGGTACCAGCCGAATTACAAGCGTGGAGCTGGCCAGAGCTCTCGAGGTACTTCTCGAGGGAATGCTCAAGTCATGAGGTCCTGAAGCTTTGGACTGTCCTCAAAGGCCACAGTGAACATTCAAAGTGCATCTGCCCAAGCCCACCTCGTTTCTTTGCCCCCCCTCAGTGGTATTCCCAGCCATTCTCGATCTGAGTGAGCCCGCTTCTATGTATTTAGAAAAACGGTAGATGTCAAAATACATGTAAAGCTGCAAACCTGTTTGGACACAATCCTGTAAACTTGAAAGATTCATTAATTTATTTTTTGTAAAAAAAATAAAACCTAAAAATTCCCCCTCACGGCTGGTCTACCCCCTGAGAGTGCTTTTCTGACTGGCTGCTCTTTCGTTTAGGATTCAACTTTTTTTTTTTTTTTTTTTTAAACATTTTAAGCTCCCACATTTGTAAATTGATGTTGCCTCTTCAAAGTTTCAATAAAGATGTGTTGCATTACTGGCTGGTTCCTAATTCTGTGGGTTTCTGTTAGAGCCATAGGATAAGGCAGGTTCTGTTTGGAGGGAATCCTTTGTCCTATACTTCCAATTAACTGGTTTTGTGCCAGTATTTTTTGGCTGTTTATGCCTTGTTAAAGTTGGATTCCCATTGGTGCAATGAAGTGGATCTTTTTTTCTAGTAGTTTTAATAACCTGATGTTCAGATGAATCAGTGTTTTCCAGATGTTTGCAAGTTCCAAAGTATCTGTTGGCTTGGGGGAGTTTTACTTAAATATATTGAGGGCAAAATGAAAAATGACTGGTCTGAACTAATCAGAGGGGCATGGTGGTGGAGTGGTTAGCACTATTGCCTCACACCTCTAGGACCTGGGTTCCATGTGTGTGGAGTTTCTCCCCGTGTCGTCGTCGGGTTTCCTCCGGGTACTCCGGTTTCCCCCCACAGTCCGAAGACATGCTGAGGCTGATTGGAGTTCCTAAATTGCCCGTAGGAGTGCATGTGTGAGTGGTTTGTGTGTGAACGTGCCCTGCCTCGTGCCCGTTGCTTCCGGGATAGGCTCCAGACCCCCCGCGATCCAGTCAGATAAGCAGGTTGGAAAATGGATGGATGAACTAATCAGGTTGTAGAACAGGTTGGCCTAAGACATCTGATTGGTTGGCCTCGCCTCCTAAAAAATGACTGGTTATCTTATTGAAACAATCAATTTTCATTCAGAACATGTTTACAACTCCCATGAGCCATTTATTTTTCAGATTCTGCCACATAAAAACAACCGATACTAAATTGAAATTGAGATACTGTGCTGAAATTAGAACTTCATATACACAGCTCAATATGGTAGTTAGCCTCATATTTAGTTTTCCAGCTGTCATGCCAGTCCCTGGCCAGTCACAGGTGGAACCCCTAACTAATAGCAAATTAAACCAATGGAGAATAGAATAGTGACAATGAAGGTTTCCCCATAAAAATTAGGTATTCCATTGCATAGGTACCCATAGTGCTGTGCATCTGTCTTTTTATTCGATATCCGATATTGTGAAAACTGACTACATGGCAGTACAGAATAAATACCCAGTGCTGCAGTGTAAGCTTGGATTTGAGCTGCTCACACATCTTAGCCTCCCAAAGTGGCTCAATGATTTGCTGTATAGAACAAGGCTGCCTGCTAAAGGTGGAAGGCTGCTTCGTTAATATCCTGCGGGGACATGCTGGTTTTGCCCCAGTGGTCCTTCAGGAGTGCTTTCCCCAACTGGAAAAAGGTGGGAAGAAACTGTTATCTGTTCATTCTAAACTAGGTTATAACAGTAAAATATTTACAATATCCATTCCAGTAAGGAAAGCAGAGAAAGTCCTTTCCAAAATGGTAGTGTTTATACAATTAGAAAAATATACTGGGTTACCTTTAAATGCTGTGAAAGGCTCTGCTTTTTGGGTTTTTAACTTCTCCATGTGCTCCACCGCCTGGTAAATGAAGAAGCTGTAAAGCCCAATGACAGGAGATGCAGCATCTCGCTCAGGTTTGAGCCTCATTTACCTGCTGAAGCTCCATTTTTCGTGCGTTCAGGTGCACCTGCTGTCTCTCCAGCTCATTCCTCTGCATTTGAAGTTCAGTCGCTTTCTGGTTGAGGTCATTTTCCTCCTGAGCTAAGCGCTCCTCGAATTCCCTCATCTCGTCGTCAGTGTATGGCTGGTTTTGTTCCAGGGTCTGACCACAGACATTAGACCAACACTAAGGCAACACTGCTACAATCTTATTACCAGCCTGTAATATATCACAACCAAGTTAAGTTACTTGCTTTACCATCAATCAAAGCACAGTGTGGGAATTAGAGCAGTGATAGAAGATCTGCAACATAATACTGCACCTCCCAACTGTCTGGCTCCAAAAACTCCCTCTTTTTTGTAGCTATCAGGAACTCCTGTAAGGAGACGAGTCGATCCCTGTTGGTGTCAACCTGGGGGGGGGGGGGGGGTGGAACAATAAATTCAAAATAAGTAAAAAAAAGAACCAAATTTAATTAGCACAAAAATAAACATTTTAAAAAAAAATTTGATGCAAAAAGG
>JABFEA020000010.1:24542529-24555375 GCA_019775915.2 Cyphomyrus plagiostoma | reverse complement strand
AGCATACATTTGTTTTTTATGTGAGTTGCTGGAAACAACCTTTGTACAAAGACAGACTGGGTTATTAAAAATTGCTGAAAATCAAAATTGTTTTTTTCCCCCCCTCCCACCCGATTAATCGAAAAAGTAATCGACAGATTAATCGATTATCAAAATAATCATTTTGTAGGCATTCAATTTACCCTCACCCCCCATACATGACAATTAGAGAGACTGGGTTTGAAAAGGACTACATACAAGTATTGAAACAGTACTGATGTATAACCTTAAACAAGGAAAATAGGTAAGTACCAACCCCCCCCCACCCGATTAATCGAAAAAGTAATCGACAGATTAATCGATTATCAAAATAATCATTAGTTGCAGCCCTAGTGATGACACCTTTGCCCTTATTGGCTGAAGGGTTTAGTTATCTGCATGACGTTTGTATCCCAGGCAGTTCCGATGCGTAATGTGCTGTTTCTCCCGATTATCACGTAAAGCAGTGAGAACTGGATTTCAGTTAATTTACCTGGTAAAATAAAGTTTCAAAAAAATTACATAAAAGCTCTAATAGTACACATAAGTTAGTGGTTTATTTATTGTTAGTTACTGTAACGTTGCGCTGCTTTATTTGGTTAATCGTCAAGTCTGTGAAGAAGCCATTCAAATGAGAATTGCATTGTAGTATGACTCATTTCCTGGTGCGTACAGTTTATATTATGTCAGCGTTCACGGTTCGACGACTGATATTCAGATCGAGTCCTAGGTCAAACTGGTTTGTTCGACTTTCAAGAAATTTGAGTTCTAGTGAGTTCGAGAACCGAGGTACCACTGTATTTTATATGATACAATCAATACTTTCGATACTTTTGACAACACTGAACACAGATTTTCACCATCATGATAACTAGTTTTACAGAAGCAGTTATGCTGGTTCATTTTGTTGTTGTCTTCAAGAGACTATGTAACTAAAATATTAATAAAAATCTTTGTTCCCTTCCTCAAACTGTAGGCATTCAATTTACCCTCACCCCCCATACATGACAATTAGAGAGACTGGGTTTGGAAAGGACTACATACAGGTATTGAAACAGTACTGATTTATAACCTTAAACAAGGAAAATAGGTAAGTACCAAACCATTCAACATACCTTAATATCATCCATGTTTGTGCTATGAAGCTTCTCTCTGAAATGCTGATCTTTTTCCAGAAAATCGATGACTTCCCTGAGATAACGGTCATAGTGCAGTCCAGTATCCTGGTGCGAAAATTCACATTTTATACAAACAATGATATACTTTCACTGTTTATACGAATGAAAAAAAAATCCATAAGCAATCTCCCAAAAACAAAGACATTCATTACATACTTAAGATTTGACCTTATACTTCTATTTAGGCACAGCGTGAAAGCAATTAAAATTGAAACCTTACAGCATCTAGATGTGTAACATAAGGTTACCTCCCAATTTAATACTAGTCATTGTAAATTGTAAGACAGAAATTGCACATCCACTCTTAATAAGATGCATTACATGTTAGAATTTCCCTTTAGTAAATGAGCTAAATAATCAGAAATGTGGCATGGTTTGTGACTTTCACCTCATAGCTGGTGGAACTAGTAGCATTTTCCCGTCACTTCATAAACCAGGGTATGTTGCATATAGTGTTTAGGAAACCGCTGTGTCAGCGCGGGTGTTAATTCGCAGGACGCCCACAAAGCTTACTACATTCTGTGGGGGGCCTTGGAGGTTTTCCTGGGGAATCTTCTCCTTGTCCTTTCCCGTATTAAGAGGTACGGCCTTCAAACCGACCAACAGACTCAGGAGTAAAAAACTGTAGGGGCACCAGCCCCAGGTCCGCCGCATCTGAAAATCCCCACATCTCCGTTATACATCAGGACCGCACTGCCCGACCCGTCTCCCACTAAAGACGGCGCTGGAGTAAGCATGGGTATAGTTTTGTACTGTTTGAAAATCACCATCAGCATTAATCAATAAAAGGGCAACATAATTGTCATTTTCATTGTTGGATGGCAGGTCTATTATTTGGACTGGGAGTAAACATCTTGCAAAAGCGAAAGACGAGTTCAGTACATCTCGCGCTTTTTCTGCATATGAAATTGCTAGATACATTTAATATTATACACTGCAAAGTATACTATATTAATTTATTTATCAATTTCACTGACAGGGTCGGTTTTCCTTTTATTACAATAAGAGTCTGAATAGGGCAAACATAGGCTCCGTTAAATCCACTATATGAATTCAGTTTTCGGAAAAGCGATCTATATAATTATTTTTTAACTACACATCGTATTTCTCCGCTATATGAACAGTAATAAATAGGCGTTTGTTCAGCCGCATTGTCGAATTACAAATGCAGACTTACTTTTTCAGGCAAGTGGATATAAAAGAAGTTTGTCTTCCAGCTTTTCTTAGTCTCAGGATTTCTTTCTTCGCAGTAAAGGACCCCTCCTGAATAGTAGTTATTTTTTAAACAAGCTACTTCTTAGCACACTACGTGAAACCCTAAAAAAAAAAAACTCCGCCTTTAACTGAATTAATTGGCTAAACTTGTGGTTTCTCCGCCGCTGTGAAGTTTAATTTTGGCAGCCTATTGAGCAACTGCTGTGTCAGTTAAATGGTTGGCAAGTCCGTTTCCCTATCAAGTTGCGTTGTAGTTACGAGTCCCAGTAAGTGCTGCGAAGACATCGTTAAATCCTACCAAAATTACTTTTATTAACGATATTCCGCGTAATTCTGTATGTTATGGATTATAGTATTTAAAGAGCACAAATTAATTTGGAATTAACGTTCGGTTGCGGCGTGAGATGCCTGCAAACTAATACGCCGTAAAAGATATTCATTGGAATGAAGTCCTCATGAAATCGCTCCCCAGGAGGTATTCACGTTGTATTTTGAACCCTAACATTTAGTCAGTGGCTGCGTCGCTTATTGCTCCTGGGCTGCCTTTTTCTATTGTAAATTATAGTAAGTTTGACTTTTTTTATTAAATTTAAACAAATCTTAAAATGGGGATTGAGGATGATCAAAACGGTTCGTTTTGATGATCTCTAGACCTTATCAGTGATGGATATTACAAAAGCTCACACCAACGGAGATCACAAAGTTTATAGTTCAACAGAACGGTAACACTGTACAGTTATGCTTCTCTATTGTTTTCCTTCAGTCTTGCCTCAGTTATTTACTCTACTACTAAGATCACATTTACTTCTAACCGATTCGTACGAGAAGTGAACTGCAAGGAAACCCCCGATTAATTGTAATGAAGATTTTGCAACTGAGCGGTCACTACAGACATATCAATCATATACTGCCAGGAGTTTTACACCGAGGGTCCACTTAATGCAACAAACAGAAAGAAAACGTATGGTTGATAGCACACAAAAACTCTTCATACATAACATGCTTGACCATTACTTTTCGTTGTTTATAACCTTCTACCTGACGGCGCTGCCGTGGTGACGCCATTTCCGGCGGAGACGGTGAGATCTTGCAGCCTCGTTCTGGTCTTCCTCTTCCTCTCGAACGCCATCATGGGTCGTATGCACGCACCCGGGTAAGATACTGTTTTATTTAAAAATACGTTCTTTATTTAATATTTTCAGGGTATCGCAGGCTACATATACGGAGTTGTACAATGTTTTAACAGGTCCATAAGAAAGTGTTTTTCGTTCACCGTCTATATCCCCCGTTACTCCTTAACGCTGCATGCCCCATGTGGCGTTATCGCCAGGAAAATGGTCCGATTTGATTTCTGTGTAAGTCACGAATAGGAATTGTGTTTGTCTGTTTGTAGTCAGATTCGATGTCGCAGTAACGGACATTTTGTAGTAAGACGGACACTTATAAACGAATTTTAGCCAATTGAAAAGCTCACGAATCGGTCAGGGGCGATGAAGGCCGCGTGGCAGTCCGTGAACCGCGGGGTGGTTGGTGGAGGCGCATATTGCTGACTGTGATGTGTTGCAAGTCAGGTATAGCTGTCAGCACCCTTCTTTGCTTCTCATACAAAGTTGTTCCTTTGTTTTTAACAAAATTCAGAAATTAAGTGAAAGAATGTAACATTTTTCTAATGTTATCCTTTCAGAAAGGGCTTGTCCCAGTCGGCGCTGCCATACCGACGCAGTGTTCCCACTGTGAGTTCCTAACGGGCAACCATAGCTTCTCTGTTACCGTGATCGTTATGTTGGTATAGTTCTCAGGTTGTTCTCTCTCTCTTTCTAGTGGCTGAAACTGACATCTGACGATGTGAAAGAACAGATCTTCAAGCTGGCGAAGAAGGGCCTGACTCCCTCTCAGATTGGTAAATTACCCTGACTGATTTTTTTGAATTATTGATTTTACCTGTGATGGATCTGGGGGGTTAAACGTCTGGGCTAATCATACTGGTTTTGTCAGATGTGAGTTTTTTTCTCCATCGATCTATTTGGTTTATATTGAGTGTTGAATATCATTAGACTTTTATTACTATAGTGTCTGTAAAGAATGCTCTGCTTAATCTTTTAGTTCTTAGTAATTTGAAACATGCCCTTCATTCATTAATTGTTAATTGTGATCTTACTTATTTCTCCAAGCAGACCAAAATGTGCATTGATTTCACTTTTTATTTACCTCCATATTGTCCTTCATTTTTAAAAGTTGATGATAATTTGGGTTCAGTGATTAGTCTGTTTGTGGGTGCTGCTGCTGATTCTGGTGCTTTCTTAGTATGTCTACAAAAACTGTCGAATAATTTTTAAAAGATAAGACTTTGTACTAGTCATTTTCATTGCTTTGAGTGTAAACCTGCATTTTGGTCTGCTCAGCCTTTAAAGCATTTCATAAATGTTTTTGAGTGGCCTGGTTTGAATCAAATGTAGATTGTAATACGTGTTTAGTTATCTTCAGTTTGCGCTTCACTTTTTAAGTGTTTTTGGAATAGGCTTTGCAACTTTAAGATTTACTGAAAAGTTACAGAATGTTTAAGACTAACTTTGGATGGATCTGAACACTCAGGTCATGCACAATGAGGCAGGGAAACTGTTTATTGTGACATTCAGAAATCTGACTTTTGAAAAATCATTGTTGCATCCACCAAATTCTACATTAATTTCACTTTTCACATGCTTACATATTGTCCTTTTTTTTTTTTAAGGTGGTTGCACATGCATCAGCCATTAACATGGGGTACATCCAGAATTGCATGCTTGCACAGTAGATGCTGAATTTTGCCAGAAGCCTATGACTTGACTGTTAATGCAGTACATTTTGTGTGTATGTATGAGAACAGTATGCATGCATTCAAATACTCACTGGTCGTCCTCTTGCATATTACCGGACCCAATGCTTACCAATGACGCAGTTTGACCCCTTTGAAAGTTAAACTGTCAGCCAAAAATACATATTCAAGTTATGTTATGCAACTGGGCATTGTTTTCTATTTAACTTTGTACAGAGACTCCACATATTCTCAAACATTTCTGAGTAACATTCCTTGTCTCTGGTTGTAGTTCCAATGGCCTTGCAGGATTGCTTAACATCCACTGGTTGCACATTTTGTAGACTGTAGTATGTTGTCGGGGTACCAGTCGCCTACAGTCTCATATACTGAAGATTTGGACGCGCTGCTCACTTTCTATACTGCATTTCGTCTGTCACATAGCAACCAAGTATGCAGATTCGGACATACCTTTGAACTAATCTTGCCACACTATAAACCGCTGATCTTAGTCTTCTGTTCCGCAGCTGTTCTTTAAGGTCTTGATAGAGTGTGGTGTCTCTGATACGTATGTTCCAGGTGTCATCCTGAGGGACTCCCACGGTGTGGCTCAGGTGCGCTTTGTCACAGGCAACAAAATCCTCAGGATCCTTAAGTCCAAGGGTCTGGCCCCTGACCTTCCTGAGGACCTCTACCACCTGATCAAGAAGGCTGTTGCTGTGAGGAAGCACTTGGAACGCAACAGAAAGGTTTGCTACCCTGTGTCTAGCGTGCTGAAGCCTTTAATTCTGGAGACTTCAGAAACCACAGAACATGTCTGAACCCCATTGTTTGCCTTTGAAGTTTCAGTGTAGGGTCTCAATTCATTTATTGGTTTGGTTTTCTTTTATAGGACAAGGATGCCAAATTTCGCCTGATTCTTGTCGAGAGCAGGATCCACAGACTGGCTCGTTACTACAAGACCAAGAGAGTCCTCCCACCCAACTGGAAGTAGTATGTACAAAGCTTATTTTTTAAACGGTCAGGTTGAGGAGTTTCCTTCTAAAACTCTCCTGTAATGTATAGGTCTCTGTTCTCCAAATGATTTTACATATAAAGTGGCCTTATCAGCACATTTCATTGTCCCATTCTCTACCTGTGAGAGATGAGATATTTCTGATGTGCCAGATCAATGCTGGAGGTCAATTAGCAGAGTGGCTGCAAAGTGCCATTCCTGCCAGTCCCCTTCATACAGCTCTGTCGCCCTAAATTTATGATTTGGCTGAGAAAGCAGTTAATCCTGTGTTTTAACTTCCTATCTACAGGATTCAAACCATAGGCCTGTAGGCTGTTAATCTGGGACAGTCCCACTGCATATTTTTAACGTTAATTATCTCACTAAGTGGTATTTAAGGTATAGTTAACATCAGTTTCTCATCCTTGTCCTTGGGGACCCCAAGACCTTCCACGATTTCTCTTGTTCTCTGCCCCTTGCCAGACAGTCCACACTTTTGCTACTGGGAGATGGGAGGGAGCAAAAACATGAACTGTCTGGGGGTCCACAAGGACCAGTTTGAGAGACACTGCTTCAAGTTACCTGTCACTGATTTGATGTCTCTCTTAATCCACAGTGAATCCTCTACGGCTTCTGCTCTGGTGGCATAAATCTCTTTGCTTTTTTGACTAATAAAACTTGTTTGGATGAAAACCTAGCCTTGCCTTATTTTGTACATTGGTTGCTGACTTGTTTGTTTGTTTTTTTATATATATAAAATGGGTTTTTCAAGCATTGAGTGCAGTTGTCATGCAGCCTATCTGAAGGGAAAAGTCTACATTTGTGTTAATGTAAAATGAGCTCTGGGTATGATAGGTTGTATCTCCTTTTACTGTGTTATAACTGACCTAATCCTTGTATGCAGTGTAGAGCCTGTGTAGTACAGTAGAGCTTACATTAGGTACTCTGTACAGTTGGAGACTGTCTTCAAAGTTAGGGTCAGGTGTCAGCCTTGACAGGTGATTAAGGCAGTTTCACAACAGGGGGTGTGACCCTCTGTGCTGTAGGTTTGTGCCAGAAATCCTTAGGTGAAACTTAATGGTGGGAGCTTAAGGGCTGTTTGAAGACTCGGCAGCCTGTCATACCACAATACTGAGCTGTATTGCCATTATAACTGGTACATGTACTACCACTCATGGAAAGAGAGCGCAGCCACTGTGTTCCGATTCAGATCTCTTGACCACTGGTGGACCATTGGAACCTGTGAAAATACCCCGATTGGTGGTATTTACTGAGCATGCCGCCCTGCCCAGTCGTCACGATAAACAGTCAGGTGTTCTGGTATGGAAAGATTTAAAGTTTGATGTAAATGACCTGTAAGCTTACTTCTGGGGTGTAGTAAGTAGATTACAGTATAATTAGTGGGTGTGGTCTGGGGTGCATGGTGTCCAGGGTCAGAGTGCCTCAATGAGTAGGATCTCAGAAGCCAAGCTATACCAACTACTGAAGGACCTGATTATCTGCTTGAAGTGTATTATTGAGGTCTGCACCTAAACTTTACAGGGTGGTGGATCTCCAGGGGCAGCCCTGATAGAGAGTGAGCTCTGCTTGTGACGCCTCTGTCTCTATCAGCCTTTAGTTGTACTGGTACTCAGGTACAGGTTTCTGCTGTGAGCTCCACGGCAGCTCAACGCCGACATTGCCAGTTGGGCATGTGACGGTGGCATCGTCTGCAAACATAACCATGCGGTTGCTGCTGTGTTGTCACAAGTGACTTGAGAGTACAGTGTATCATTATTGCTTTAAATTGCCAGGCCTTTTACCTATAGGAGAACCAGAAGAAAACAGCATCTATCTTGCAACCACTTACCTTGGTCATGGGGGGGTGTTGGATTGGATGCCAATTTTAAGGATCCAGATTAAGCAATTATTTATACCTTGAATAGATTAAGGTCTATTGGTTATACTTGTTTTCAGTAATTGCGGTAAGTATACTGAGATTATTGGCCACACGGGGGCGCTATTTCACAAACTATAATTAATTTTTTTTTAAATTCGTATTCTTAATCAGTGGTCGCCATCCTTGCCCCTGGAGACCTATGACCCTGCAGAGCCCTAATTTAACGTGCCTGATGCACATAATCAGCCCCTTCAGTACCGTCTCGCTGTTAGAACCAACTTGGTTTCAACATAGCTAGCTGGCTCCAATACTTATCTGTGTCCTGATGTTAAATTAGGGCTGCACTAAGCTCTGCAGAGTGGTAGGTCTTCCGGAGTTGGGCTGCTGAGCACTGTGTAAAGCATGGTAAATGCTTGCACGTGAACTTTCATTTTGGTAAGACATAACTTTAGTTATTAAAAAAAAAAGATATGCTGATATGAAATTGGACTTCATTCAACAGGTCTGTTATTTCCACAACGCTTGCTGTTATTCTCAGAGATTGCACTATAGCCATGGAACCAGTAATGTTTTCAAATTATTGTGTATTAATCCTTGAGAACTGCACTGCTTAAATGCTCAAATTTGCTGCATTCGGGGGAAACACTACTAAGGGATTGCAGGCAAATTGTAATATGTCTTACAAATCTGCAATGCCTGCATGTGCCTGAAATAAGAGAAGCATGAGAACGTTTCTGTTACTCTAATGCTACTTGATATATTTGGTCTGTGTTACAAGAAAGTCCAGCTTGGATTTTTGCTTAGCTTCCACTTGAAAGACATGTTGTTCTCCTGCATTAGACTCTTATTAAGCTGCATGCACTTAACGTGATTTATTGATGCAGGGTTAGTGAGGAGAAAGTTTGTAAGGTCTGCTTGGTAATATCATTGTTATGTAAGTGTCTCCAGTGAACCCAGGCATGCATTATTTAAGCTACATTTGCATAAAAGACAAAGAGGATTCTCACTGTGTGTGAGTGTGTGCGTGCTTGTGTGTGTGTGTACGCACATTCCAGAAACGGCACTTTAGAGCACGCCGCCCGCGCGGGGATTATGCAGTCGCTGTGTGTATCAGGGCTGCGGGCACTGCGTCTCATGCTGTCCTCTGCCATACTCAGAATGGGAGGGGGTCAAAGGGAGGTGCTTGCATTTAATTGGCTGCTCGGCATCTGCCTCCACTAAGGGGTGGGGGGGGGGCTATTAACATCGAGTCACCTTGACGCACCGAGGATCACCGGCAGCAGAGCGACGGCCATTACGTCACAGAGCCGTACAGGACTGTGCCAAGCTCCTGTCAAGAACATTCTGGAAGTTTTTTAAGGCTCTCTATGGGACTGTTCAGCAGTCTGCCCCCACCCACCTGCTCTGCGGCTCAGGGCACATCTGGAGTCTGTTGACACTGCCGCTGGTCAGTGTGGCGAGCAGGAGGCCAGATGGTGACATCAAGCGTCTCTGGTCTCTGTCACCTTGTCTTTCCTATTTCAAGAAGTGTCAGGCTCTACAGAGTGTGACAATCTCCCTCCCATTGACATGTGGCACTCAGAGAACCACAGAGCCTGAATCCTGCTGCACTGGGATGTCTACCTCCTCTTCCCAAAATGTCGTGCAGGCAGGTTTGCTCAGAAGATGAAGCACCTGACTTCCATGGCACTGTGATCTTTGTAGTGCATGATATTGCACACAGTTCAATACTCACTGAAAAAATGTTGAATATCATTAGACTTTTATTACTATAGTAAAAAAAGTTGTGTAAAAAGCACTGGCTGATGGAAATTTAGCTATTTGCCACTTGATCCCTAAATAGCCCTGAGAATTTATTTCTGTGTTTACCACTGGAAATGCACAAAATCCTGGCTGATAAGTGTAACATATACAAATCCCATCTTGTCTGTCACTTTTTACATTTTAGAAATATAAAGAAATCCAGCTTACAAAAAAATTAAAAATATCAAATGCTATTACCAAAAACCACAATAAGGATGCAATCAGATTTTAGGCAAACTCATGGGTGTTCGTCTGAACAAAACTGCTGTTTTGTTATTTTTAGAAACCCACATGAGACCAAAACACCACAATATCCTTCTAAGACCAAATTTCCTGTTCCAGTTTTAAGATGAACTCGCTTAACCAGAGAAACTATAAGGCTCGTAGGTGATATTTGGCCATACAATTACTAACCCCAAAAGAAATACTCAAGGTAAAGTTTCGGTAAACTGAAAATGCTAACTGCATTGTAAAATGAGCCAGCTTGTTTGACATTCTCCTTATCCTTCTCCCTGTCTCCTAAAATAGCACCAGGTAACAATAGGAAAGTAAAAGCGAAGCTGCATTGATGGCGAGCACAGGATAGGGCTGATCCAGTGAAAGACCCTTAACGCTGGGCCATCACCCTGCACTGGTACATTTCAAACTGCCAAGATAAAGCAGGGAATTCTACTTAAGTGACTCTATAATGTAATATAAGCATCAGTGTGTCTTTTATCTATTTCAACTTTCATTATCATATGCATGCAGTGCAACACCCTAATGTCATCAGATGACAGAGTCTCATGTAACACGGATAAACCCTGATAATGCAGTACTGCAACAGCCCAAGTTAATGTGGAGGAACATTGCTGACCGATAACACACACAAGCCTGACATCATTTCTTTATAGTCAACATTCTTATTATTAAAATCGGTCGTTTGTTGCAATATACCACAGAGTGCATGCATTTTGTATCTCCAGCTTCACATACAGTCAGCAATACTTTGCTGAAGTTACATTAAAAATTCATCCTTCGTTGCTTGTTTTGTTCTTCTGCCGGTTTTTGCGGGTCCATTGATGATACGTGCACGGACGGGATGCGGGACAAAGTATACTGCAGGAAGACGTAAGTTTAACATCCTGACTGGAGGTGGCGATTGGCTAATAAAGGCTGGGGTAATTAAGCTCACTTAGAAAACCCTTGTACATACAAGAGTCCTTTATTTTAAAATCACTGCATATATTTATCCAATGTAGATTAGCTTTACTTTTTGCAGGGAATAATGCAGCAATAAAAAGACGAGCCGGTGAGAAATCGCTTCTCTTACCGCTGTCAGACAGCAACCTGCAGGCATCAGACAAGCCTGTAGTAACCGGTTACAAAGGGTAGAGGTAGGTTATACGGGGGCAGGGCGATTTAGATTTATTCCAGTTCATCTCAGTTTTGACGTCCTTAATATTTTACTGTGGCACTCGTTTTATTTTAGTATAGACCAAGTATTGAGAGATGTGGTCACGTCTAAAGAATTCAAGGTTTGATACTTGCGGTTTCACAGCGATGAATGTACAGCGTCTGCTGTGGTGTCCGGGACGCTGGGAAATATGCGAGCTCATCACATCTCCATGCTTTTTAATCCTGGGCTCTACGTATTCTGTTTCAGGGAGAGGAAATTGCCGAATACGAGGATTTTTAAATATCTGACACCGGTCAACTAAATATTTGAAGGACCTGCAAACGACTTCAGTATATATGAATCTCTATCTGCATTATCATATGTGCATTGCCCTTGAAATAGGTAGAAAGATTTTGGATTGTTGCATAGAATATAAAAAAAACCTGGAATTCCGATCTTGGCTTAAGGATTGCGAAAGTTTAACAGTATTAAACTAATCTTGCAATTAAGTCGAGTCCTAGTATGTTTTGTTATTAGTTCTCCGAACTGCATTGAAGGAAGCTGACATCTTTGGAAGTTGTCCCATTTTTGGTCGGCAAAGAAGAGGACTAGGAAAGACAGAACGCACCTTTTCCCACTTGGCCCTTCCCCTTTAATTGCTGCGTCGCCCGTGCTCTCACTGCTGGATCCTGTCCGATTCCCTGGAGACTCCAGGGAGCAGAGGATGAAGTAGCGCTCCAGACCGGGATCATGGCGGCACCGATCGGCCGGGACACCCTACCTGATCACTGGTCCTACGGAGTCTGCGGAGATGGAAGGGTGTTTTTCATCAAGT
The DNA here is from genome assembly GCA_019775915.2 of Cyphomyrus plagiostoma. Taxonomy (NCBI): domain Eukaryota; kingdom Metazoa; phylum Chordata; class Actinopteri; order Osteoglossiformes; family Mormyridae; genus Cyphomyrus; species Cyphomyrus plagiostoma. The sequence continues at coordinate 24,543,281 of JABFEA020000010.1, read as the reverse complement.
CAGCATCCACTTTGCTGCTAAGCTTTTCCAACCTAAGTTACTTCAAAGAAAAATTGCATTAGTATAGTGTTTGCGTTTTTTTCTTAGTAACAGGTGTTTTTGTTTCATTGCAGTGACGAAACTCGCAGCACTACTTGGCTCCATCCTCGTACTAGTGAACCTGTTAACTCTGGGCATATGATCCGCTCAGGTACTGGTGAAAAATCATTAAGCGGTCGATTGCGACACTACCATGTGCATGATCGAACTAAGTGCCGAGACAAGGTTTCGTGCATTAACAGCAAGATCTCACGGCTTGTTTTCCCCTGTAGACTTACCACGGGGCTGGGAAGAAGGTTTTACAGAAGAAGGAGCCAGCTACTTTATAGAGTAAGTAGTATGTCTTTTTAGACGACTGTGCATTGTGAATGAATTAGGTGAACCTAATGACCGCGCTGTAATTTTCATTCATGTCTTATAAAGTTGAATGTCACGCCGATATATTGACCTACCACGGGATATTGGTCCAGAGGCGAACTTCAGCATTTGTTGCAGTTCTCCTGTGTTCATCAGATAAAAAGCAGTAACCATTTCTTAGGCAAAATCTGTTTAAATGGATCAAAGTTTATATCGATATCAATTGGAAAATGATCTTTAGTTTTTCCTTTTTTAAAAAATTTGATTTATATAGGTCTATTAAAGTTTTCTGTGTATCTGTGTCCAAGTCCTGTTCAATAAGAAATTCCAGTTTTCTCCCTACAAAGCAAGGGCCG
>JABFEA020000010.1:24440660-24454423 GCA_019775915.2 Cyphomyrus plagiostoma | reverse complement strand
TTGTTTTGCTTTATTATTTGATTCCATAATCGTAGCGGTTATAAAATTCAGCCGTTTGCAGGACCTTATGATCACCAGGTCGCAGCTGTTGTTGCCTGTGCACGGCCCGAGCGCCGAAGGAAGATGAAACTGCTGCTTGACTCCAGCCCTTATTTTCTGTGAAAGTTCTAGCAGAACTGGCAGGACAGAGAAAGTCAGGGTCTTGGCTCAGCCCCACGCATCATTTTTAATGCAGTATTTTAGCAATAAACCTTTCTGAGACTCAGAAAAAAGGGTTTGCTCCTTCCTCCCAGACTCATATTAGCTCTTGTGGAATCATCACCGACCTCCCAGAACACTCCTTCTGATCTGGGGGCAGAACAGAAAATGCAATTACTGTAACCGGGGTCCCCGTGGCCCTCGAAGAACAGGAACCCTCAGAGGGTCTCTTCTCCGTGCGATCGGGGCTGCATGTCCCCTGGGCTGGCGGGAAAGCCAGCGGATCCAGAACCGGCCACTGATGCCACTGGCCAGCACTTTGCCATTTGAACAGGGCCATAGAGAAGCTCTCCAAGTGCTGCTCCACACTTACACTCGCTGATGTGAATTGGAGCAGTCTGCAGACGCCACAGAGCATGAAGGGTTATCGTCATGCACGCAGTCAGTGGCCTTAACTCATGGGGAAGAACAGAGCAAGATAATAACTTAGCATACTCTTGTACTCCTGACAGGATATAAGTGTTCAGAATGAGTCTGGAAGTTTTTATGTGAGAGTATTGCAATGCTGATTTTCCTTTTTGCATTTAATGTAAAATGTCTGGAAAGTATTGACTGGGAAGTATTTCAATAATTATAAAATAGTATGGCTTTCTCTATTACTGTAATGCAGCAGGTCTTGCATCACTGACAGCTCATGTTTAAGCATCTTCTCTGAGTTGCGGAGACGGAAGGAACCATCTGGGGAGGCAGAAGTGAGGCAGGCATGGCGTCTCGCCATTAAGCGCCTGGATGATTCTACACCTCCGAGTGTTATTTATCCTCCTAGGATGTGCGTCACGTGTTTCAGGCTGGGGGCTGAGAGAAAGCAGTAGATTAGAGAGAGGCTGGTTAGTGGGACTGACAGGCAACTCCCTATCTGCCCCAGTGGTAGCATGTGAGATGTGGCCTTGGGCGCAGTGCACCACGGAATGTACCGGGGCCGCTCACACATAGCCTCTCATCTTGTTTCGATTTGGGGGGGCGCTCTACCCTCTTCATCATCCGCGTCTTCACCCACTCCAAAACTGTCAGCGTGTGATAGATCGCAAACTTTATTGCATGTTGAAGCAAATGAAGGGTCACTAATTGATGTGACCTGATTTGGCACCGAGATTTACAAGCCCTCACCAGGGCTCTGGATTACGCTTCCTCCGCGTGGCAGGCGCTATGCGGCCACTCGCAAAATCTTTTACTGAACGACTTAAAAAAAAAAAGTGACCCGTCGATTATTGTGAAAACATATTGACCCATATTAGTGACACAGATTTCCCCATTACTGTGGCCGACGCGTGGAGACCTCAGACGTGCCGGTGGATTAATAAGCCGGACTGGGGGCTGGCAGTGAGAGGACTCTCTCCCGTCCGTCCTGGAGTCACTGGGACCTGGCAGCCAGCATGCAACCCCCTTAGCTGCTAACGTGGCATTGTGGAGGGAATCAGAGGCATGAGGTCGGGTGCAGGTTGGCGCGGTTGGCGTCTGCCGGATTTTCTCCGGGCACTAGCCGGGCAGCGGCGAGCGGAGAGAGACCCAGAGGATTTCCAGATGCATCCGCTGGCCAAGTAGGAGGCAGAAAGAGAATCCTTTCTGAAATGGGAGAAGGGATACATAATAATATAGTAGGGAAAAAAAACATTTCTCCATAACCAGGTCTCCATAACTTTGTACATGTGTGCTTCTTCCACGGACGTTTCATTCCAGCAGATGTTCCAGACATCACTTAACAGAAATCTTTTAATATCTTTTTCAGAATGTAAGTTTCTGCAAGTTCAAGGCTATTTGCTGAATCCTGCCTCTCCGTTTATTCCTCTGCCTACTAAGTAATTACTTTTGGATCTGTGACAATGAAGAAGCAGCCTAGTGACTGACATTTTGACTCAAATGGCTCCCCTGCTGTCAGGCGAGAGTAAATCCTGCTTGTTGCTCTGCAGCAGACTCCTCACGCAGCTCGGCGCCGTGGGAAGGGGGCAGCTTGCTAACTTTCCGCTCGCTTTCTTATGCCTCCATCCAAGGCGTCATGGAGCCGCCACCCCTCAGTAGTGCTCTGCTGTCTTCGCACCAACTTTTCACCTGAGAGAAGCACTGACTCATGTCTGGCAGAGTATTAATAGCAGAGGACGAGCAGGTCTTGTAAGGGTTAGGTTGGCTCTTTCGGCTCGCTTCATCTTACCTTTATCGCAATACTCTTTTTAACGATTTCAGTTTGACACTAAAAATGATCTATACAAGGCTTGTCTTCGGTTCTCTCAAGCCTCTGCCTAAGCTCCTTTGTTGAACTGAGTGGCCAATGAGGCTGTCAGAGTGACCGGATGTAGCCCCGCCCCCCGAACCCCGAGCTGGTCTGGTGAAGGACAGGGTCGATGACAGTGTCACACATCTGGTCACACGTGGCCGCAGCAGATACTGCGCTCTGAGATTCCTGTGGAGAAGCTGGGAGTTTGGGGCACTGGAGTTAAAGCAGGAGCGGCACACTGGGAGACGGGAGACTGGGGATGCATAAAGAAATACTGGGAGACTGGGGATGCATAAAGAAATACTGGGAGACTGGGGATGCATAAAGAAAATTAAAAAAAGCAACGTGAGCCACGGGGGGGGGGAAGGGGGGGGACAATTCCAGATCTGAGGGGGAATACTGTGTCTGAGTACAGGATCTATTGGTAGAGACGCTGACCTCATCGGGACGTGGTTTACTCTGCTGGGAGTGCGGATCTGTGTCCTCCCAAGGCGTCCCACAGAGGGCGGGGGGCAGGGAAGCTCCCCATGCCCCATCTTTAAATCATTAGGCCTTCGCCTGGTGACGAATGGGTGCCGCCTATGTGTGCCCCCCCCTCCAGCGCTGACACGGCGGAAAGAGGAGGTGCTGCCCGCTCGGGGTAGCCAGCTGCGGGTTTCCGCCCTGTTATTGAGGGACCGGGTCCCTCTGCAAATGAACGCGCTCCAAGTGTATTCCCTGTGACAGACTGCTACTGTCTGGCCAGCACGCTGCCATTGAAGAGTCAGAAAAATGTTTCTCCCGCTCCATGCCAGCACACATCAGCCACAGGAGGACAAATGCTGTGTGGGGGGAAGTAGGAAAATGTGAGCACTGCTTTTTGGAAAACAAATGGGAAACAAATTTTAATGAAACCCAAACTCATCATCAGTTGTAATTGATGTTCTTAAAGGAATTTTTTGGAGAAGTAAGTTCTTTCTGCATTAAAATAGGGGATGGCTTTGTCATCCAGATCTCAATGTGTGTTCCATCTTTCCCATTAATCCAGATGCAGTTTGGGTGACATTGTTCCATGTGGCTCAGACTAAAACCAGCCTATGCAAATAAAACATGAATAACTGACAGTATCTGCTGTCATGTTATTAAATGAAAAATATGAGTTCTTCAATGATGTGGGATCTTCAAGGAGCGTCTGAGACTTGACTGCATTGTCTCATAATGCTACCATGGTAAAAATGAAGTCCTTACATTGATAAAGTGATCAGTTATTTTTCTAGACAGAAACGCCCAGCCCTTAGCAGTCTGCAGCTCTCTGTACCCCGAGGGCACTCAGACCATAATGATATATGATGTGTTCGAGAGCTGAAACAGTAGAGAGGACCGATGCGTCATTCCTTGTCCATGGCAAAGCACTGAGCCTGCAGGAACAGCCCGGGTGGCACATGTCACTTGCCCTGGTGCGGCTCATGTGGTAACACAGTCCAGATGCCCCGGGGTCCTTCAGAAGCGCACACAGCTCCCGCCGGCGGGGTGTCAGCCACCAGCATTGTCCCACAAGCCTGCGGCGGTTACCCTCTGGCAGGGTGTTGAAAAGGAAAACAAACTTTACCAAGAGACAAACGAACGAGGCAGTTAAAGCGAAACTCCCGGGCGTGTTGGTATGTAAATAAAAGGTCTATACCTAGAAGCAGTCACATATAACCACACATTTAGGAGGCTTCTGATGTGCGTGAAATCCCGCCCTCAACAGAAGTGGGGGCCGTGCGTACGCTGCTTTTCATTCCAAGCTGTTTCCTAGCCTAAGCAGTAAATATTCTGTTTATATCTGTGATTTCCCCACTGAAAAAAAAAATTAGCATTTGTTGCGTTTTGGGGTGGGGGCAGACAAGTCAGGCAAAAACAAGCAGGCAAGTCAGGAGGGAGAACATGCTGGAATCACTGTGAGGGGACTGGAAGGCCCATCAGGGCTGGGTCATCAGTCAGGGTCACACTGTAGGGGGGCCGTCCCTGGTGATGGTGGCCGGGGGGGTCACACCGAGGTCAGGCGGGGATGGGTCGATGTTCCTCTCCCCAAAGTCGCCATCTGCTGGATGGAGGGGGGCTGGGGGCGGTTTGCGCATGCCGCCAGCGTAAAGCACAGTTTCTAATTAAACTGCGGTTTGCAACTTGCGGTCGGTGCTTGTCCCGAAAGCGCGGCCTTCTGAAGGGAATATGGAGCTGGTGGTGCTCCCCTTGAACCCGGTGCTTGGCTGCCTTAGAAACACAGACCCACAGTAGAAAAGCACCAAGCCTCTTTCATTCTTTCACTTTGGCACACAGTGACAGGGCACTCTGCCATTTTAACTGAAGTTTAAACAATTATTGTACCTCAGAATGGTTGGGGGGGGGATTTGTTTCCCTCAAATGTCTGCAGTAGATGTTGCCTTTAACCGATTTTAACAAATAATTTGAGGAACACCGTTTCCATGCTGGACTTTTAGAGATTTTAAAACGGTGGAAGACAGTTATGCTCAGCTACTCCAGATAATGGCATCCGTACAGTGATCTGTAATGTAGGGCGGCTAATTTGCCATTACATGGTACGGTAATCGAGTAAGAGCCCGCCTTTCGGAGAAAACAATGAAACCCTGTATTAAAACTTAATTATAGCTTTGCCGTCAAAGTGGGAAATGATTCTGATGAGGAGAGTTTTGTGCCCATGGAAAAAACACGGATGTGTATGCAGACGCATTATCTGGCGAAGTTGGTAGCCAAGAAAACAAAACGAGCAGAAATACATGCGGGGTGTGCCGGGCTGCTATGTAACCACACCGGCTGATAATAATCTTTTCGGCGGATTTCATCCCAGCCTTTCGACTCGGGAGGAAGATCCAGCATGTTAATTATTTTTTGCATTTTCCCGAACTCCTGTTTTAAACTCCGTATTTTAAACCTACACGCGTAAGAGCGGAAATGCGGGACAAACGTGGGGATCGTTTTCTACATGCCACCGGACATGATGCCGGGATGGTGCGGCGCAGTGAAACCATGGGGAGCGCGACTCGGTTTGGGTGTAAAGCCGCGGCCTGTCGCATGTTCGCCTCGGCTTCAGACTATGCACGGCGTACGTAAAGACATGAAGTCCTTTACAATAAGGATTTCCCCCAGCAAGTTTTAAAAGTCTTAGCTCCCATTCGCGCCCTGAAACCTCCGTCAGGAGGTGTGTGAAACGGATCTCTATTTTACACTTTCACTCTCGGCTTCAGCGGGACGTAGCTGGAGGCTGACAAGTTTCTTAAACCCTTTTACTTAAGTAGATCCCGTTTCCCTCAAAAAAGTCTCCAATCTTTGTACCAAAAAAGGAAATTACCGAGCTACTTGAAAGAGAAAAGTGCATTTTAAAAAAATACACATTAAAGGAAAAGCACCAGGCTGTTAATTTGGATTTAGTAGTTAACATTGTCATTGAAGCTTATGAAATGCCATTTTCTTTTCTGACCCAAACTTGATCGCGATGAGTCAGTCATATTTGGGAATCACCTCACAATTAAGTTTAACTTAAACACACCGTATATAGGTTATTTTGTGGCCCCTTTGCAATCCTTTTAAATTATATAAACTGCACGTTTCCTGATAATGGTGGACTGACATATCTTCAGGTAAGAAACAGACTATCTATGAGAAGGGGATCCTTTTGAGCTGTAATGTTTATTGCCTGAGACCCAATCAACTCCCATCTTAGCTACAGTGCTGTGCCATTTTGCCTCCAGGGGAATCAGTTTTAAATGTAATGTAATCTAGTGAAAGTGAGCGACGAGTGTCGTGATTAATCCTGCTGACACGATCACTTAGCCCTTGCGTGTTTCCATAACAAGGTCCCTTCCTGGGAAGCACAAGTGTTCACGTTACATGCAGCCGAGCACAACCAGTCCAGACCCATGGACTGTTTTCCATGGATTGTAGGAAACGGTTTAATTCCAGCCAAACATTCCATTTTGGGTGTCCAGCTTTTCATTTATATTTGTTTACCTGTCTACATGTGTCGGATTAGCATGCTCTCTCTGGAAATAAATGTTCACAAGCAGTGGAAGAGGCGAAGGGCCCGACAGGCTGGAAAGCGTCTGTGGTAGCAGGTCCCTGGTTTTGCTGGCCGTCTCTCCACTTTAATGGGAAGCATGTGTCCGGCCCTGTGAATAAAATTAGCGACCTTCTGTGTCGCCCACCTGTTGCGCTTTCGGCACAGATAATGCTAACTTTAAGCTACCGTCCCCCAGCAGCGGTACCCGGGGTTGGGTCCAGGGGGAGCCCAGGCTTAGCGGTAGCGACTCATGAGCAGTAGCGTCGGGGAAGAAGCATGAGTGTAGGTAACGCTGGTGATGGGGAATGAAGCAACTAACAGACCACGTGGGTCAGAAATGTCCTCTGTTCCTCTCAGGGATGCCTTTCTCCTCTTCGCCTGGTTGCTGGTTACGGGGCAAGCCGGCTGCGGTGCATGTTGTCCTGCCATCTAAAGCAACTTGCTAAGGAGGTTTCCCGAATTTTCTCAGGTCCTACGTAACGTTGTGACGGCTTCCTCAGGCACGAAGGCAGGCTGCTCGCTGTGTCCCTATTATTCTTACCCCCCTCCTATTTTTCCCAGGGCTTAAAACAAACCTTATAAAATAAGCAATATATTATGGGCCGTGATGTAAATTGTTATTACTGGATGTGCAGGATAGGAAAATTTCGATTATTTTCCAAAAACCAACCGAGAAAGGCGGATTATGTCATAAGGAGGACATTGTTTCCCAGTGCTGCACGGGGATAATGGTGAGGCCACCACGTGTGTTTCACGGCACCACGGCCTGCCCCCTGCCGCACATGGGCCTTCTCACAATGGGCCTTGTGCCTCGGGGCTGCAAGGCTGCTGAACGGTGGAGAAAAAAGAGAGCGAACCCCCTTTGTGTGGTGTAGCAGACTGCAGAGACCTGTAAAGTGGAGCCTGTGGAACGCTTTACCGTTAATTCCAGATGTCCTGTGAGATTATGTTTATGTTAAGAATTATTTAACACCGTTAGGAGGAAGGCTAATTATTTTGTAATAAAAGGAGCTTTGATTTTCACTGATGGCATTCTGTTATCCCGAATTACTCATGCTTGTTCTGCTAGATTTCACTTTGGCAGTGGTGATTTACGGTCTCACTCACCTCCTTTCTGTCGCACCTGCTGCACTCCTGTCACGTGACACTGCTGAGTAAGAGACCATCTCAGATGCTTCTCAGTCATTTTCAGCTCGTTGATGACACGGAGACCATGTGCCTACTTCTAGCACAGCAGTTATGTGGGGGGGTCACGGTTCCTCTATGGACTCATGGGCTTCATATACCAGTGGAGGGGCAGAGCACTGGTATACGCCTGTAGGAACTAGGGGCATGTATTTATAAGCTTATAAACTCCTTTTTTTTCTCACAGAAGAAGGTGTTTGAGGGCTGAGTGGGTAGTACTGTTGCTTCACACCCCCAAGAATGGGGATCCTTGATCTCTTTCCATTTTGTCTTCATCCTGTGCAGCACAGGTTCCACTTGCCCTTAGAGAAATTTGCATCTCTAAGTTGCCCAGTGTTTTTGTGTCTGTATGTGTGAGTTTGTGCATGTGTTCCTTGTGATGGACGGGCATCCCATCCAGGGCGTCTCCTGCCCTCTACCCTCTGCTGCCTGGGATAAGCTCCAACCCTCCCCCCCATTCCATTAGGCAAGTGTCATGACTTTGCACTCATATTCTCCACCTTAAAGTCCTCAACACAGCCCATACAATCATAGCCCTTTCCGTCTTTACACATTCTCTCGTTCTCCACCCTTCAACCGCACCCTTCCTCAGGGGATTATGGACTCAGAAATATGACCAAACTAATTATTTACCTTCTCCCCTTGATGATGCATTTTGCTTTATAAGTGCTGCGATCTGTTCAAAGCTGCAAGACAGAGACAGTATCCCCCAGAGTGTAACTATAAATACAGGAGGCCACAGTGTTAATTACACCTACAGGGGTATGGATGTGGTCTTGTGTTGCACGGCAGCCATCACTGGGTATCTGGGCTTCCACTGTGCCCTGCTATGTGCTGCTAGACACCATGTGAGAATCTGATTCTCTTTACTTTTTATCCTCCATTATATATTTTCTGATAAGAGTTTTAAAAATTGTTCAATACTATGTGTCCTTTATATCGTGTAAAGGCACAATTGCACCTACTTTGAGGAACATGTCACCTCTTTGAAAGTATGGTACCAGGCTCTTTCTGACTGCAGAGTGTTTGTTGACAGCTTTTAGTTAGAACAAAAAAGAAGAAAATCTATATTTATTTTCTCTGAATATAGTTTTTGTTCCAGTGTCGGGAACGTAGAAGGGAAGGACTAGTTTTGTTTGAAGTAGTTTAAGAAACTCGAAAGCACAACGTGTGTGTTTTCATAAGGTTTTTTTTTTCCCCAGAATGAGGCATGTAGTTGTATTGTGTGAGCCAGGGTGAAATGGCCCTTTGTATTTCTCCAGAAACTCAATATTAAGACTGGAAGTGCTCAGAAATGACTTTTGACAGCTTGTACCTTTGCCAGCCGTGTCGTCTCTTTTACAGGCAAACGACGACACAGCCTCTCTGAGGAGGAGCTCTTCACAAAGCATTGTCATCCCTCCCGGCATTAACCAACCTGTCACTTCCAACCATCTCATTTAAATCTTTTTTATTTAAATTTTTTATTGAGGAGGTGAGCTGTGAAATGCTTCAACTCGCTTGCAGGCGTAATTTGTGGAATAAACCACCGGAATAGGGACCATATGGCCAATGTTTGAACAAGAACAAGGCAAATAATTTGTGGGGCCTGGTGCCTTTTCGTAACATGATCATTTATGGATCAATTCATCCTATTCTTGTTTAATTTAGCATATAATTGACTCGCAGCTCAGAATTTCTGGAACATATTTACATAGGAGCTGTGACTAAAATAGTGTATCCATTTGAATACAGATGCAGCTAGATGAGAGAGCACCTTTCAGCGGCTAAAAGTCAGGAGACAATTGCACGTTGATTATGGTGCTGCGGACAAAAATTTCCACACGCTTTATGCACCTGAGGGTATTTGCATTTGAATGCTTGTTGTGTGCATCTATCTTAAGTGTTTAAACGTGGCTTTTAGGCCTGATAGCTAGCTTGATAGAAAGATGGAAGAGTTGCAAAAGGAGCCCTGATTAGAGTACAATTGCTTTAGAGAGCTGTAATTTGAATTGGTAACCAGAATGGCTGCATTCTTGTTTTATTTCCACATGCCTGTAGTGGCCCTGTCCTCTTACTGTCATGTCTGATGTTACTTTATGTCCTGCTCAGGACTTAATGTGAAACTGAAATGTTTAGTGCTTTAATGTGTTGGGCCCGTGTTTGCGTTTGGGGTTGTTTTGCTGATTTTGGTTCTTTTTTTCTTTTTCATTTTTAGTGGGTCTTTGAGTTTAAGTTTTTACTCCTCTGTGCGTGTGTGTGTCTGTGTGTGTGTGTGTGCGCACATGTGTGTATTCACAGAGTTCTGTGGCAGCTTGCTGATTTTGTCATACAGGCTTTTTGTCCTGCTGCACTCAATCCCTCCTCCCCTGAGAAGCCTGTCAGCGTTTTGTGAGGCTACTCAAAGGCAAAGGGTTCTCCAAGGTGTTAAAAACGTCCATTTGCCCCCTCCCTGGATAAAACATGGTCTTGAGGCTGCGGCTCGGCGACGTTCACGGGTTCTAAAACGGGAACATGGTAAGCAGGATTTCAGGGGCCAAAGTGCCCCCTATTGTCTGATGGTAAAATGGAGAAATGCTCTAAGTCCATAAAGGGAAAGAACTGGGGTATTGTGAGGGGGGCAGGAGCATGATACCTGGGACACTTGTTTTCATAGCCCAGCTGCATAGAAGAAATCCCCACCAGGAGTGAGAAAATGCCCCTTTGTAATGCTCTTCACAGGGGAGAAGCCAGATGGCACAATCCCAGCGGACCTCTAATCTCTTAGTGGTCCCGTAACTCTCACTACACTAATGGGTGAGTTTTGTCAATAGAGGCTACACTGTGACTCCTTCTAGTTACACTACCACACTTTGCGGTTCTTCCGGCTCATCCTCCAGCCTTCCGGTGACCTTTCGCTTATTTCCCATGTAAAAATATGTAGCTTTCTGTCCATCCGTCTTGCACGTATCCAGTACAGAGTTGGGGGGGGGGGGGATTTTTCCTTTTCTCTTGGCGAGCAGCTAGAGAACTTGTCTGATTCACATTCTGAGTCAAGAAGCAGGCAGTTCCATGAATACGTGTTCGGGAGCAGAGTTGCTGCAGACGAGTCTCCGAGGTCGGGAGAATGTGATGTCTTTTCCATCCCTATGGCCCCCAAAAGAGGGAGCATGAAGGACTCTGTGGTCAATGCACACATCAGCAGGCCTCTCTCTTCTCCTGGATCCTTACGATTCCGTTTGTCCAGCCATGAATGACATATTTTACCACGGTGAAACATGCCCGATTTCACTGCGGGCAGCGCACACAGGCTCGCTGAAATACAGAGGGCGTCAAACTCTGTGAAACACATTGATGTGGGTTTTCATCTGTGTGAACTCAAGCTGCTTGTTCAACGGTTCCTAGTGAAAAACACAGGTGCTAAAGTGGTATTTTGTTGTATCTGTACTATAGGATGATATGGTGGCCACATTGTTCTCAACAATTTTTTGTGTGGTTGAGATGTTAGCTGTCTGAAAAACACATAATTTGTGCAGAAGTCTGATGGATTTGTTTTATTTTAAGAACAACAGCTCAGTCATATCTCCAGGTTAAGATTTATTTTTCTTGAATCTGAAAGAGTATGTATTACACACATAGTGTGTTTCAAATTTTGTTGGCAGCCGGTTTTCCTAAGAGAAGTTTCTTCATAACTTTTTACTAAGATTTAACTTTGTTAGACATGATAAGAAATGGTAGGAAATAAAATCAGTAGCCTAAAAATGTTAATAATAACTTTATCTGATTAGATAATGAAAAATCAAACTGTCCACCTGTAAAGAGAATCCACAGGTACCTCGACAGCCGTGCTGACAATACAGCAGCTCATTCTGTTGTAATTTAAGGGGACAACTGAACCTCCTCATAGTTGCATATATAATTCTAGGGAGTTTACATTGTGAAATCATTCTTCACGTGGGATGACGGGGAAGTCGTGTGCCGCTCTCTGGAACCTCATCAGCCTGTTCACACAGCCACCCTGTCTCTCCTTTCCCTGAAATCAGGTATTTTCCATTCCACCGACGTTCGCTAATGGCTGTTCATTGCTGATGAGTCTCAGCAGCGAATCATTTATCTGACTTGCTGCGCTTGACTTGGGGTGACGTGTGGTACAAGTTGATGATGTCGGGTTTGACAGCGGTAGCATGTAATACATGCGGGTGAATACGCCGACCCACACCCCCCACCCCTGGGAGATGCTGGGCCTTTTGCATTCCTCCCCTCCAAAATGCACAGCCCTGTCCCCTCTCTTGTGTCCCATTCCCACGTTGGTAAAGACAAACTGCTGATGAATAGGGTTACCTTCTTAGTTAAGATAACAAAGTCCTGTCTTTGACATGTTTGGACTGGAGAGACTCTTTACAAATAAGAGAGCCTTGCAAATCAGTTTTTGGACTAGAAAGTGACGCAGTGGCAGTTAAAGAAGGACTGAGAGGGGGTATGACGGTCTGTGTATGATGGCCAATGGATTTTTGTCATATAATAGAAAATCCAAAATTGGGAATCGATCCATTTTTTATTTTTGATAAGATCGGAAAACGGGAAAAAATGGCCAGTCATCTGATTTTCTGTACTATGATTATAAACGAAAATTGGGAAATAAAATATTTGTATAGATGTGGGGTCCGTTGACAGTTTTTTTGTAACCTGGAAATTCTTACTGCATACCTGTTGGGGACGAGATGCGGCGTTTGAGATAGGAATGTGCGAGGGTCCAGTGCTGAGCAGATGCTTGGAAGGATCAGCAAAACAAAAAAGTATAAATGGGTTGTTTCCCGAGTTTGTTTTTTCCACTGTACAACGAGAATCCATTGGCTATCAAATACAGACCGATGACACAGCGTGAGATTTCCTGTCCCTCTATGTGTCCAGACATTCTCTAGCGGTCTCTGTTTTTGCATTAGTTAGCGATGACCAGACTTCACGTCAGCGTCTCTGGCCACGTTCCCCCAGTCCGCTTCTAGGGTTAGCTGTAGCTGGGTGGTGGTTGGGGGCTGAGATTACACTGCAGCCCGGCGGCTGATCCGAAGCCAAAGTCATCTGACAAAGACGCAAAGTTCTGCATTTGCGCTGAAGTAATCGAATCAAGCTGTGGATCCACCCCCCCCCCCCCCCAACATACTGCAGATGCACACATGCTTAGAATTTGAAGGTTCATTTGATTTCAGAGCTCATTTCACATGCTTCTCCTTGGGCTCTTTGAACATCATTTGCTGTACTAGTTCTGTTTGGGTATGTAACACACCACTATAAGTATGACAGTCTGCAGTTTATGAGGTCAGTGGTGTGTAACATCTATCTTTCACAGAGTCATGGTTTTTACCTTGGTGTTTACTTGGTTTACCTGTGTGTGTGGGGGGGGGGGGGTGAGAGAGTCAGACTCAGACACACACTCCAGCACACTTGTGCTTTAAGTGTGTGGTTAACATGGTCAGAACAGTTAAGCCCAGTGCTTAAAGTAGGAATCCTGCATTATCATATATAATCAGTGCTTAATTAGTGCAAGGACCTCTGGCTTGGAACAGTTTGAGGTCTGCCACCTCAAACACTACACCCAATATACCTATGCTTAGAATGGAGTTAAACTTTGGAATGGAGTTAAACTGGTGTTCATAGAAAATATTGCATCGTTACATGTTTAAATAATTAATAGCACATTACTGTTGTGTGCGTGACAGTAAGTCAGTAGGCTCCGCCTCCTCATTAAATGGTGGTCGAAGTTGGTCTCTATGCTCTTTATGAGCTCCAGCATTACTGGGTAAACCTACACATGGCCGCTATTCTTTAGCTCAACATGCACCAGATTATACCGTCAAACTGATGGAATAGCTGTGTTTCTGAAGTACCTGCTTCTGTGTGTGTGTGCGTGTGCCTGTGTGTGTGTATGCCTGTGTGTGTGTATGTGTGTGCCTGTGTGTGCCTGTGTGTGCGTGTGCCTGTGTGTGTGTATGCCTGTGTGTGTGTATGTGTGTGTGTGTGTGTGTGTGTGTGTGTGTGTGTGTGTGTGTGTGTGTGTGTGTGTGTGTGGGTGTTTGTTTTTGATGGGGATGTTGTAATTGTGTTTAGGGGATTGTGTGT
>JABFEA020000010.1:24414594-24440560 GCA_019775915.2 Cyphomyrus plagiostoma | reverse complement strand
GTGTGTGTGTGTGTGTGTGTGTGTGTGTGTGTGTGTGTGTGTGTGTGTGTGTGTGTGTGTGTGTGTGTGTGTGAAGGCGAGTGCTTCCCTAGAGGCACAGCTTGTCATTTCTCACCACACCCATCCTCTATGTCAGCTGAGTATCGTCCATCAGTAAAAACACATCTCTGCTGTTAGCACAGTTGTTGTGGTGAAGAAGCTGTGGGGAATCTAATAAAATGAGCCTGAAATTGAGTGGAATTCTCTTTAATGAGAGGATGATTGCCTAATTAGGGACAGGGAAGGCGTATCTAAGGGTAGCCTTGGTGCTGTGCCTCTCTTAGCCAGCCAGCCTGCTTGCTCTCCTATAGAGATTACCTAGTGCTCAGAAGAAAAGTCATTGTAATATACTACCTTTTTGTATTTTATGATGGCTGTGATGTATAATTTGTTGTACCATTAAAAATGTAATGTGGCATCTTTTGTTATTTGTTGGCTGCATAATAGTATTTAGCCACACAAATACTTATCTGAGAAACATTAATATAATATTAATAGAAAATTTTACATTGTCATTATTCTCAATTACCATCCAGTCAGTGGTTCTGAAAGGTTGTTAATTTCTATCCCCTGCAATTAAAACAGCCCTCAATAATTAATCCTCAGTAATGATTAGTTACATTTTCTAGAATGCGGTTAAGGGAAGACCATTTACAGGTTTGGCTTTAATGATGAGTGTGTGTGTGTGTGTGTGTGTTTGTGCCTGCTATGCACCTGCCATGGTGCCTGTGTGTGCAGCCTGTTTGTGGCCTCTGATAGCCACTGATCTACTGATGAAAACAGAACCTAAACCTTCACAGCCCCATCGGCTGAGTTCTAAGTTTGCCCCTTCGCCCCCCCCTCCATTGTGCATTACCTATTACCCATTACCCAGTGCTGCAGTGTATGCCACCTTACCCTTGCCCAGTCTACCACTATGTCCGTGCTGGAAGCTACTTATGTTCCACCTTTGGTCCTCCACACCATGGCAGGGAAAACCAAGGTGAAGCGAATCGCTGGTGCATCAATTAACTATGACCTTAAAAACCTCTGTCCCTGTTTAATTGCTGGTGCTGAAGCAAGTCAATCACATTAATCTGCACGTAATGACATCCCAGCTCATTGGCCAAAATACTATAAATAAACAAACAAATAAGTGATAACTGAAAATCATGAATAGATGTTGGTATATGATCTTGGGCTGTGACCTTCCTACTGTGAACTTTCTCTTTTTGTAAATCTATATGCAACAAATTTACATAAAAGTTTCAGCTTATTTAGTTATAAAGCAATGGCCCCAGATTTGAGAGTGTTTAGGCTGTATGTATATGCATAGCTGAGAACCCTAGCAGACTATTTCAGGAAAATTCACTAACTTGATGAATCAAAACAATTCATGAGTTTAACAGAATGGAATAAATGAAAACAACTTTTCTTTTAAACAGAACTCCTCCGCAGGAAGCTATAGCTAAACAATAAATTAATGGGATCTGGGAAAAGTTGATTTTAAACATTGTTTGGGCTGTATTTCACATAATAAAATGGCAATGACTCAGAATCTGAATAGCTTTGTCATTCTTCATCTGTTTCTTTTCACATTATGGTTCTACCAACATCAGCGCCACACATACATTAATGTTAGGGAGCTAACAAAGTATATATCTAAAATGAACTCACAGTTGAAGGAATAACTGAATCAGTATTTAATGCTGCACTTTTTCACAAATGACCTTGACACAAATTAATGGAGACACTCTTGGTGTCACACAGTTTCACCCAGTTTGTCGGGGTAACTGCACTTGAGACGCTCACATCACTATTTCTTTGTCTGTCCCATTTCGTTACAGATCACTTTCATGAATTCAAAACCTGCTCACCAGTGACCACAGGGTGTCGGGGCTGAAATCTTTCTGCTTCTGTAAGTACTGTCTTCTCCTTCGTACTCAGATTATGTTTGCCTAAGCTTCACAAGGGAAAGGTCTCCTCTCCGAACCACCGTATGAGACGCACGTGTCTGTTTCGTTTGGGCGGTTGTGCTTAAGCTACGAGGCTCGGATTCGTAGGGCGATGGGAGAGAGGAAACGTGAGCAACATGATACATTAATAAATTAAATAAGAAATGAGGCTAAACATGAAATTGATTCTTAGACTAAAACTTCAGAGTTTAGTTATGGACTATAATACATCCTGCGACAGCAGATATTTTACAAGCAGTTGTACGGGTAATTATAAGTAGATTACTTTGCTAATAATGCATCTGATATGATTTAAATGCTCTTTGAAAACTTCAGATGTGTTTAGATGAAATGCAGTTTCTTGGAGAATTAAATTTTCTGTCCAAGCCAAGGGGATTTCTGTACTTTTGAATTTTGAAGCGTAATCAGTGGCTTTTGAATTTAACTGTCGTTCGATCTTGATGCTCACTTTCGCCAAATTGTAATGTTTCAAAAGAACCAGACAGAGACTTTATAGTTCTATCCATTGTTTTGGTTTTGAATGTACCTGTCTGAAGGAGATCCCCCAGGACACTGTCATTGGAGCGCATAGAGCACTTTTGATTGGCTCTCAATCGCTAATACATTCTTGTGTCCCAAACTGTTTGAGGTGACGGTGACTCATCAGCCGCGGCGTTCAGGGTCCCAAAGAAAGAGCCCTTTGAGTGTAACACAGGGAGCACTTCAGAAGGTCTCCAGTATGGGGCCACGATGTGTCCTTGCTAGTAGTGTCCTCTGCAATTAATGCATTAATGCATATCTGGAAAAATGTTGCCTTTTTAGGAACTGCGTGCAAATAAAGTTGATGTTATTTTTAGAGATGGTTGCATATGAAAAACAGCATATTGGAGACCTGGGAAGAAAAAATAAATGGCCCAGCAACAACTTTTGAGAATGTCTTGCTGGATGATTGTAATTATATGACACACTTTCACATTGATAATTATGACTGTAGTTTATGTATAGTTTATAGGGATTATAGTTTATCAGTATACACCAATCATTGCATTAGTTGGCCTTGCATTTAAGTTCTACCTCCCTGCTTACTGTCTGATGTATTCCATAGCCTCTGAGCAACAAGGGAAGGTGAATCATCTGGTTTTACTCAACTGACAAATTGGTTAGAATAACAAAGCTGGCTGTTGACATTGTCCACCAATGCATGTCTGCACAAAGGATTGGCAAGGATGAAAACAGGAGTGATACAGTTCCGCTGTTGAGGCTTGATCAGTAATAAATCATTGTGCTCTAACACAATGTCAAAAGTTTTACTGAAAAGGTTAAAGTTAAAATAGATTTCATAGTTTTTTCTTCCCTGCCATGTGAAATCTGTAGGTAACAGGTATATTTTTCTGCTTTCTTGTTTTCAGGAAATAGCTTGGTTCCATGCACGTTTTTACCACAGGTTTATTGTAGGAAAACGAAATGAAAAACTCATCAGTTACATTTTATCTCCGATTTCCAAAAACGTGCATGAGCTCACCAATGAGCATCCATACTCTAGTCATTTCAAACAGAGGCCTTTCGTTGCTGTTAACTTGGTCAAAAGGGATCATTCACCAGCTGCAGGTTAAACTATTTTTGGAACAAGGCAGTCATTATTTGACTTTAAAAAGTGAAATTACTGCATGGGCCACTAATGTCAACAGCAGCATGCGTCCTCTTGGTAGGTGAAGACCTTGGTGTTCTCTGTGAAGGTTTCCAGGAGCGCCCATGTTAAGTGTTTACACATTAAAAGTACACTGAAAAGACATTAAAATTCTTTACATAAAAACGTGAGCTTGTAATTTCTGTAGAAATAATGTTTTCCACTGGAAGTAGACTTAGATATTTTTCACATAAGTACAAATAATATTTGAGTTACACATTGACTGTCTACTATTTGTAATGAATTTTACCTATAAGAAAAATGACTAAAGCAAAACGAGACTCTGAAGGTGCCAGCTTGCCCATGCCTTTCTGTGATGATCTTGGAGAGTCAACGTGTCTGCCGCTCAAATCTCAGTACCTGCCCAGACTCTATCTCTCTGTCCTTTATGCTGTACGCTCTCACATTGCTGTTCTCTTTGTAGTGTTTGCAGCTGTAAGCAAGTGCTGGCAGATGATACTCCACAATTAAGATCTCACTCATTACAATAACAATGGGGTCAGTAATTATTCAAAGCAGCTGTTGCCGATTGATATCAGGTATGGTGGGGTGGGTGTGGGTTTTGTTATAATTTATGGCAGAGGCAGATTTCTGCCATATCCTGGGGTTGTGCCAGTGACTGTACCACGGTGGGGTGTCCGCGCATTGGGTACTATATAAAAGCTGTCAGAGCCGGTTAAAAACACAGCATTCAGGCTCTCATAAGGGTCCTGGGGCTGGGATTCAAAATGCACCCTTGTCTCATTCGTTTTACAACATGTGTTTATAAAGCTCTGAAGGGCCTTCACTTCCCCGGGCACATATATCAGTGAAACTTGCTCATTAATCTCAATTCTTTTGCAACTGTAATCTGCGCGCTAAATTAATTAGAGAACGAGGCAGTAAATAATTTCTGCGGTGTTTGGCTTGTTATCAGGTGCATTTAATCGTTCCTGTGTGATCTCATTTGGGAGGCACCTGAAGACGCGAGCGACTAATAAAGCATTTTGCAAGTTAAGTGCAGATATCAATGAGCAGGGTCCCTGGTGTCCTTTTTTGTTAAGTACAATTTGTTCCCAATTGCATCTGAATTAAATATCTTTGCAATTGATATTTTCCCCCATATATTATTAATTGAGTGCAGGCAGCTTTATTTATTGATTCTACATTATGATATCCTTCCATCGTGATTAGAAAAAATGAGAAAATGATTTGAAAATTGGATTCTTGAAAAGATTACTTTTTCCAAATTTCTGCCCCTTGTGAATTTTTTTAATGTAATTTGGGACCGTCACTAAATTTGTCTAGCATTTAATTGTACAAAACATTAAATACCATACTTGTATTTCTATCACAATGGATGTGGCACTTCTGAGTGTGTCTGTTGCCTGACTAAATGAGATGTAAAAATATCAAGTCTCTGAGGATCTATTCATCTGAATAAATAACAATTAGAATATGGGTATTTGCATCTGTCAGTCAATTATGTAATGCTATGCAGTGTAAATTGAGATTTCATTGCTGTATCATTAATTTGTGACAAACTAAAGGAGAATGACCAGAAGCCAGACAACAGTGCCTATTGTGTTTTGGCACTCTTGGGTGTTTTCTGATTTCTCGCAAAATCGGTCTGGTATTACTGGGCCAGCTGGTACTGTAACGGTCCAAATACTGGACTTGCGATGAAAAGCAGGTCCTTGCAAGAGGGTTATTACGGCTTCATTCTGGCTTTAGTTTGAGTGGAACACAATGTTTTATCCAGATATTTAGCGGGACTGAGTTTATAACAGCTTTTACTGCAGAAAAAAAGGAGATTCTCGAGCAAGCTGTGTTTACATATATTTCATTTAGCAGACACTTTGGTCCAAAGGATTTAACAGTGATGAGTAGCGAGCAGGGCCAGTGTCCCAGCAGCAACGGTGATATTACACCACCAGGCATGGGATTAGTGTTGGCAACCTTCTGATTACAAGCACAGAAAGAGATCACTCTCTTTAATACAGCTCTCATCATATTAATATTAATCATATCAAACATATAGATGTTGGTTCACCAGAAGCTTGGGGAGAAAGTGAAGGCCAGGAGAAAACTGGTGTGAAAGGTCAGTGCTCTGAATTCCTTCAGTGTGATTGGTAAAATTACAAACTAATAATAACTAGTAGTACTGGTTTCTGGATGCATTTTAAGCTCAGTACTCATAAGGTGACCTGCTCCACCTGTGACAGGTATTATTGGGTGAAGTATCATACAGTTGTATGTCATTAAAATGTCAGAAATGCCCATGTTGTACTGGTCTGTCTGCTCTTTCCAAAATGGCAACTTTGTGCCTGTAGAGCTGTTCCGTAACAGTTTGCTCATCAGCTGATGAAGCTGCTGTATCCAGTTCCCACAGGCTCTGCACTGCTTTGGTGAATTCATGGCTTTTCTGGTGGTCAGATTTCAGGGAAACCGCTCGGCTTCTGTTGTTTCCAGGCAGGGTGGCGGCAGGGGCTGTGGAGGACAGGGTCGGGTGGTACCTCATTAATCCCCTCAGCGCCCCCCCTTCCAGGCATGTAACTGGAGTCACCAGTTAATTGGTTCAACAATTAAAGAGAAGTTTTGTGGAACCCGGAGGAGGGTTTGGGTGCCAATGGCAGCCATTTCTTTCCTTCTAGCCAGCCTCAGATTGTAATAAGCTAACAAGCTTAATCAAATGGGGGGGTGTCAGTGAGGGAGTGCATATAAAGGCTCCACTGGATTATAGGTTGGCGTTGTCATTCTGCTCTGGATAACGCAGATACTTGGATGGTGTTTCCAAGCACATAAAGTGGACAGAGCACTGTCAGCTGTATTTGGTTAAGTAATCAGACAAATGGTCTGCCCTTCTAAACTAAGCAGGAAATAACCTCTTATTGTAGCCTGGTTCGTCAATAACAATCTGAGATAAACGTAATGATTTTGTCATTCTGTTTTATTCCGTTCACCATAATTCCGTTTTTTGAGGCGTCATTGATTGAATGGTCGCAATTAATGTAGTTTTACTTAGTGGGTGGAAATGAGTGTAAAACTTCAAGTCAGGTCATTGGCTCAGATGAACAAAATGATTAACCCTCATTATGCCACAAACTATCATTAACAGTTATAACTCTTCTCGGCTTAATTTATTGGCCCCTTCTCGCTGGCGATGGCCCTCCAGTATGGTTAATATCATCCTGTCCCTTTCGTGTTATTAATAACAATTGGTAGGAATATGTCTGGAAAGCAATTTGTTCTCAGTAATTGTGAAGAGTGAATGGGTCTGAAAGGGATGTATGGAATGAAATGCCATTATGCTGTAATGGGTGGGGTGAAAAGTGGCGAGACTCTTTCCTTAATTAATAACATTCTCCAGCAGGCCCTGAGGAGGCCGTCTCTTCTACCTCCATCCAGAAACACATCAATGGCGTCATCAACGCCACCTACCCTTGTCACAAGTCAGTTGTAAGAAGAGTGCAACAAGCACAATTATGTAACGGAGCAGTGTTTTTGTTGGGGTGGGGGGCATTAAGTAGTGTTGAGTGTAGTTGTGAAATCAATACATTGAGCAAGTGGCAACTCGGGCTGATTCCCGCGGAGAGCTAACGAGAGGAACATCTCACTGCCAATGTTGCCGTGGAGAATTCTCTGGGCTTCTAAATTGGCGCTGGAAACTTTGTGGGCTGTATTTTATTTATTTTTTTAAAGCGATCTGTTGATCTTGGTGATGGTTAAAGGTAAGATGAGAAGAGCAGAGCTTTGGTTCCCCCCCCCCCCCACCCCCGGAAGAGCATCTGTGGCTGCTCTCCTAGCTGCATGTTCGACAGAAAGAAAATATTAAACGGTGGCCATGGAAGCAAATTCTACCGGCAAAAGGCACCCTGCATTTCTACTCCCTTTCCAAAGGCGTATTTTGTAGGTAGTTTTGGTCTTTCAAAGACACATTGTGGTCTGTCTGCATTAAACAGAGGCTCAGCACATTGCTGGACTTCGTTCGCGGTGCTGCTGCCTGAGCGTTTTCGCAGCAGACGACGCTTGAGCATGATAACGCCAATTGGATTTGCCAGAACGAAACTAAAAAAGTCTATTCCATAGTGAGTCATTTTTAAAGTTGTTTTTCCTTAGTTTTGAATTTACTTTTCCGCTTTGTATATTTTTGGGAAAAACGGCCAGACAGCCTTTTAGAAGAAGAATAATTGTGCTATTGTTCAGGCTTCTTTCAAAACATTAAGAAATTAAATTGTAATATTTTTGTGGTATGGCTTTAGTAATATGTCAGCATTTTTGCTTGTATGATGAGCATTCTGAAAAAATACACTTTGCTGTTAAAACATTTTGTGCTGGATGAAACACACGATTAATCTTTGGTGTTTGGCTACAGAATAATTAAAAAAAATCTTTATTACTGAGCCATTTTGAATCATTTTATACTTTGTGTTTTGTTGCCAGAGGTTAATGCTCACATTAGTCACATGCAACCAAATGGCCACCCATCTCACAACTGTTTAAAATAATGTCCTAGGTGTCTTACTTCTATGTCACTTTGCTAAATGAATAAATATTAATGTAAAAATAAGCCTTTGGGTTTTGAGCTGGATAGGTTGTAGCCTAATTGAGGCACCACCTGGATTACCAAGTGGCCGTCTACCTGCTCCACATACCCGTGTTCCTTGTGGTTGGTCCTTTAGCCCGTTGCCAAGCGTCGGCTCACCTGAAGAGGGAGCAGCTCCTCCCCACTAATGGGGAAGAGCCCTTAATCTTCACTCCATTAGCAAGTCCTGTCATTCAGACACACGGTGTCGGCCTGATTTAAATAAAATGAAATGAAGACAGTTGTTTCTGGTCCCCTGGCTTCACTCGTCGCCGTAAACATATGCTCTGTGCCGCGCCTCCCTCCATCTTATTTATGGGTTTAATTTGTTGTGTGGGCTGCACTGGAAATTAAATTTAATGCAACCCTCCCAGGGACCCTGTCATATAATAACATGGTAATTCCTGTGTACCCTTTTGAAAAATGAGGAAATTAATTCCTTCTGACGTGTTCTAATTATTCCGGTGTGAGCGGCAAATCGCCCCCCCCCCAATCCCCCCCTCACTGCCAGCCCCGCCAGGCGTGCCATTTGGGGGGGGCTGGTGGTGGGAGAGGTGCTAATGCTGACCAGCACCGCGTTTAATTTGAAACATGAGCAGACACCTTTTAACACACCGTCCTCACGTCTGTGCACTTCGCACAAATGAATTCTGCGCCTGACTACCCGCTCGGCTGGGTCGGCGTTGGGGGGGGGGGGGTTCAGGTGATTGCTACTGTAGGTAGAGAGAGAGGCGTTAAGCTTTTGGGGGCACTGTCATGTTCTCCTGGCCTTGTTTTCAGTGGCACCCCCTCTATGTAGCTGGTGACCCCCCATGGATGTGAACGTGAACAGAGTCCCTCCTCCTCTCTGACGGTCAGTTATTCCATCTTCTCTGATCACTCCATTTCAGCATCTCCATTATTTTTGTTAACCTCAGAATTAGGTGTCGTATTTTTACTGTGCTGGACCATAATTAGGACACAGTATATAGCAGGCTGAGGCTTCCTCCACCCCATAATGCCCTACGTGAGCTCCGGCTGGGAGATCCTTTCTTGGTGAATATACCGCCATCTTCTCCCGCTACAGTTTCATATTGCATAATTGCCCTTAGAAGGCAAGAGATGATGCTGTCTCCCAATGGAAGAGTGTGTCTCAGGATCAGACCGACTTTCAGGAGTGCTCAGCTCCTATGGGCATCGCCTCCATACCAAGGACTAAAATGGACACTAGGATGAATTGTGTAAATGTTAAGTAAAGGGAAGAGGCGAAATGAGTAAGAATTATACTGTATTATGTTTGCTGCTGTGTAGCGCTTTGTGTAGAGCATACTGTCAGATGGAAGGCAGCGGTTCAGTCAAGTGTAATGTGCTGGTGTTAAGCGTTTTAAAGACATAAAGTCTGGCTTTTTAAAATGTTTTCAGTAACACCTTCTATGAATATTACATCTACAAGAATCTATGAACACATTCAGTGTATAACATAATAATGCATTCATAAAGTATTATAAAAATGCCTATAAATATTTCTAGAAAGCCATACCACATTATAGCTATGTTTATTATTGATTATGGATGCTCTATGAAGCTCTCATCTGTAACACACTACATAATATACTAGAAACTTCATAATACAGTACAAACCAGACTTAATTATTACATTGAGCATTATAATGCATTATGAAGGTATCTATAGTGCATTATAGATGAGAGCTTCATTGGAGCTTATGAAGTTTTATAATAAACACTATAATGCGTTATAATTGGCAATAGAAGATGTTGTAATGCTTTATTAATTCTTATACTGAACATAATGCCTAATGAAAATATTTATAATGCACTACAGATGACAGCTTTAAGTACAGTATTATAGTACTCAACACATTTGTCACACTTTTGTTGTACTAGAACGTTCACAGACATCACATTCTGTGTCTCCTCTCACACTGAATAAGAGTCACACACGCCATCAGGATGTTTTTCTTGTTGCTTGACTCTCCCACCTTGATGTCAGCTGGCATTTATTAGTCTACAAATATTTGTAATAACAAAGGTTAAATAATTTGTATTCAAGAAGCTGTTTGCAAAACAATGAATTTATTAATTGAATACCTTTGTTTATATTGCAAATATGCCTAATCTGTCATTTTTCTCATGCCCAACTGTCTGCATTACAATGCTTTATAATGAATTCAATCTTCATGGAGTTGCACAGAAAATGATTTCATCCGTTTTATATAATAGTACTGTATATATAATTGTACAATTGTTTTTTGTCAAATGTTTTGTGTTTAAAAAATCATTCTAGAACATACTATATTAATAACCAATATTTGACCTTATTTTGAAATGAAATTAATAGAGAAGGGCTATTATCTTATTTAATCTTGCCCTTATCACAGACTTTCTGCTGAAGTACCAGGACCTGCTCTCCACCCAGTCTCCCATTATGTTCTGCTCCAGATGAGGCAGCCTGCATACTGCGGGCGAGTGTGTGTACAGGAGAGGCCCTGGGCTGGCTGCCGTATCCCCCTCAGCTCCTGCTGATCACATGCTAGCGTCCATCACATACACGGGCTTTCGGCCTGCATGGACTCTGCTGCACGGCAGCCATGTGGGGGGGGGGGGGGGCCGGTGGCGGCGCCCCCGGCGGGGGAAAGGGGGGGTACGACGTTAAGCCGTGCCAAGGCGTAAATGGCTGTAGTGTGAAATTAATTCAGCAGTCAGTTTGACCGGCGAGTTTGGAGGTCTGCACTATGTTTGGGCCGTCTGCGGAAGCCGTGCTAGCAGTGAGCCCCTTTCCATATGCTATCCATTTAACAGAGCACATTTGTTGCAGATGGCGGGGAGGGCTGGCGTGCACGGGCCGCTTCTGGCAGGCAGCGGACCTATGAAGGCCCGCCGAACGGACCGCGCTGCTCTGCCTGCCAAAGCACCCCCCCCCCCGTTCTTTTTTACACCACTCCTGTTACCCTTGAAGTGTTTCAGGTCCCCAAGTCATACTTTGGTGAGGGCAATGTTGATCTGGTGAGGGTGGGATTAACTGGATGTGGCGAGGGCAGTGTCAATGTGGTGGGGGTGGTGTCGGTGTGTGTGCGGGAGGGGGCAGTCAATGTTTTGGGGGCGGGGTTCGAAGTAGGGGGGTGGGGTCAGTATGGGGGGGCGGAGTTGATGTGTCGGTGTCGCTCTTTGCCCACCCCCCTTCCCCCGAAACACACCTGGCTCTCACAAGACTCTCACTGGTTTTCGTCTGGTAACAATGGGCCGGTCGCAGCGCTGAACGAGGGCCTGCTGCCAAACCCACAGAACTCCGTCCCAAGTATCCGTCCTCTGGTGGGTGTGAGCAGGGCTGCCCCCTACTCATGCGGCCCTTCCTGCTGGCCTGGCCCCACGCCGGCCGAGGAGTTCTGTGGAGACAAACACAAAGCGCGGCGTCCCTGTCCGCTCGCCTCCCGCCGTGGGCCAGCAGAGCTGGTGATTATTTCTGCGATCTGGTGTTTATTTTTTATTTCATTTTGTTTTGTTTTTCTTTGCACCAGCAGATTGTTTCCGCTGTTGGAAAGCCGGCTTTTCAAGCTCTGCCCATATGGAGTTTTGTTCAGCATTTGGCTGGCTGGGTAATCTGTGATGTGTGTGTGTGTGTGTGTGTGTGTGTGTGTGTGTGTGTGTGTGTGTGTGTGTGTGTGTGTGTGTTTGTGTTTTTTTGGTAATTATTACATTGTAGGGGCATTCCCACAATGTGATTAAATGCCTGTAACTTTTTTTCAGTCCCCAGAATAACATCAAGTTTATAAAAATCTGTAACTGCAATCAAAAAATCTTGCTTTTTGTTTGGTTACTTATGGTTAAGGTTATGGCTGGGTAAGGGTTAGGGTTGTCTTGTTGGGATAAGAGTTTTGTTCATAGAAATGAAGTGTAGTCTGAATTTGAGTGTGTGCGTGTGTGTGGGCCCACATGTGCGTGTTCTGTTCATGTGCCTGTGCATACATACACGTGTGCAAGTGTGTGAGAATTTGTAAGTGTGTGTGTATGTGTCCATGTGAGTTTGCGTATGTGTGTGAGTGTGTGTGTGTGTGTGTGAGTGTGTGTGTGTGTGTGTCCATGTGAGTTTGCGTATGTGTTTGAGTGTGTGTGTGTGTGTGTGTGTGTGTGTCCATGTGAGTTTGCGTATGTGTGTGAGTGTGTGTGTGTGTCCATGTGAGTTTGCGTATGTGTGTGAGTGTGTGTGTGTCCATGTGAGTTTGCGTATGTGTGTGAGTGTGTGTGTGTCCATGTGAGTTTGCGTATGTGTTTGAGTGTGTGTGTGTGTCCATGTGAGTTTGCGTATGTGTGTGAGTGTGTGAGTGTGAGAGAGCAGTGTTCACCTGGCCCTTTCTCTCTTACCCCCGGAGCGCTGCGGAGACACACTTGACCGGGCCTGCTCTGTTTCTCTGCTGTTTTCCCACGTTGTCGCCGTGATGATGCCTCTCCTCCCACATATGCTGCTCCTCCCCCCTCCCCCACTGATGGTGTGAAAAGGGTCGTCTCTGGGGCAGCCGCTAAGTGCTGGCCAGCCGGGGAGGGGCTGGGACCTCAGGCCCGACTCGCTTAAAACACCTTAAAACAGAAAGTCTGCCTCGGGCGCGTTACACAGCCGAAACAACTTAGAGCTAAATTTCACCATCTTTTAACACAGTTCATTAAGGCACTCTGCTTTATTTACAGTCTGAAATCCCCAATTCAGTCTATTTTTAGACACTTTGCAGTTATTTCAACCTCTAGGCAGTAATATTTACAATGACACATAAAAAATGGATTTCTGTTCATCTCTGTCCCTAACAACAGGGCAAGGACCATTAATATGTCTATGAGATAATGAGCTACTGTTTAATTTCTCAGGAGCTAGTCTTAACTGGCATGTCAATTGTGATTTATTTTATTGTGAATGAAAGCGATTTGAAGTTTTCTGTTGTCCACAGAGCACGTTTGGACATTGTTTAATGTTATTATGCATTGATGTGACAATGGAAAAGATGATAAAAGATAAAAGATAATGTCTTTTTTTTCCCTTTCTAACTTACGTATGATACATGTCCCTTAATAACTTCCCCTCAGTAACTGACAGGAGGTGTTCTGCAGTGCTTAGTGCAGTCAGTACACAGGCCTCTGGATAGTCCTGTCAAATGCCAGCCTACCTCTCAGGTCTTTGGGGGGCCCTTCTCCAGGATCCAGTGTGGTCAGGACCCTCCTTAGCACCTGTGCCCTTCACGGGGACCCTGACCTACCCGGTGTGCTGCCGCACGATCCAGCAGCTGGTGCTGCTGCCAGTCCTGCCCCTCGCCTGCCTCCGAGGTCCGGGGGTATCTACCCAAAGCTGACAAGCCAATCCATGCATGTACGTTTAGAGGTCCTGGCAGGCACAATGTGCTGTTTTGCGGTCGTACGTGATCTAATTAGGGATCTTGATCAGTAAGTGGGCCTGGGTGGGGGGGGGGGGGGTATGGTATGGTCTCCCAACAAGTAGAAATGCCCCTCACGGTTTCCATCCTAAAGGACTTCCCGCCAGGCTAAATGTTACATCTGGATAGCTGGTGTTTAACCCATCCGGTGGCACATTTCCTTCAGCTTAATGGATCATCTTTTACGCCGCCTTGTTTGTTAAGCGGCTTCTGTCAGGGCCGCTTGGAGAAAGTGGGAATCATTATGCCCCGTGCGTGGTTTTGCTTCACATTTTAGCTAGACGTGCCTTTGTTTCACTGTAAAGTATCTCTCAGCAGTGGCTGACATTTCGCAGTGTGAACTACTAGGAAGGGCCAGTTCAAGCCAGCAGTTGTTTGTGAATAAGATGTAACCTTCTAGCCTTAAATACTTAGCAGCTACATTCTACGATGCACCTGTGGATGTATAACTGTGAAGACATTTTACAATAAATCCTGTTAGACTAAGTGGTTATAAAGCTGCTTTACAGTATAACTGCTTAGTACTTTTAAAACTTAACAAACCTAACCTATAAGTTATAAGCCAACTCAGTGCTGCATAGATTGTGGGGAAACATGGCCGAATCACTTCGGTAAAGAAGTTGTGTTACTTAGTAAATGTATCTGTTTAGCTGACATGTTTCTCCATAGCAAATTACACTTTTATTGCATCTGTTTATTTCCTTTACAGGCACTGTTTTTAAGCAGTTTGACCAAGCTATTTAACTACTTACACAGATTGGTATTTCATTAGAACAATAACAATTAAGTATCTTGCTTAGGGTTACAGCAGCATGGATTCTGTCACTGACTTGCACCTGTAAATGATGTAAGCCCATTGCCTATCCACTAACTACTTGCCACTCTGAATGCATATAGGTGAGAGTAGATTGAATCTGAGCTGTGGGTGTGTAGTTTTCAGCAAAAGGTTCTCTGTACACAAGGTGCAGAATCCCTTAAGACTGCCTCTTTACAGAAGGGGCAGATTAAGTGCAAGAGTAAATTTAAGGTTACAGATAAATCTGTCAGCTGGTCAGCCAGAATAGGCTGGTTCCATGACATCTTCAATCTTATCAGACTAGGACACCTTTTTTTCCACTGTGCATTACATTATAGTAAACTCCTATATTTCTGCATAATAAATCATAGTTTAAGTATCACTTAATAGTTACAATATGCAGAAATATCTTACGACGATTTATAAAGCAGCTAGAACCTGCACAGTTACATAATATACAAATAATATCAGTCCTTGTTTTTAGTGGTGGCTTGAGGCATTTTTCAAATGAATAGTAACACTCTTCTTGTGTTTATGCTGCATGCAGCCATGTGGCAGTGTCTAAAGAGACAAAATGAGAGAGCGTTTGTAACACATCTTCTTGCAGTTGCACCGAAGGATCAGAATGAGTGGTTTTATGCTGGAGCAAGAAAACTTATGCTGTTACTGAAATCTGGTCTTTTCACAGACTCTGAGTGGCGGAATGAAAAGGTGATGCACCAATCAGGTGCAGCGATTCGACGAGAAGCCCATCTGATTAGTAATGTAATTGATGTGACTGCGGAATTGTGCCT
The DNA here is from genome assembly GCA_019775915.2 of Cyphomyrus plagiostoma. Lineage (NCBI taxonomy): Eukaryota > Metazoa > Chordata > Actinopteri > Osteoglossiformes > Mormyridae > Cyphomyrus > Cyphomyrus plagiostoma. The sequence continues at coordinate 24,425,332 of JABFEA020000010.1, read as the reverse complement.
GACCTGTATGTAGAGAGCAGTCAGATACAGTGTCTGATGTGGCACTCCCTTCCCTGTCTTATGCGAACAAGACAAAGCAGTTATATTTACAGTAGTAGCATAAAAAGCTGCAGGTTATGATAAACAGAACATGCCCAGACAGCAGATATAAACATGAAATATGAAGCAGTTTGCGGTTCATCTTTATGAATGCGGAGTGCCATATCTGTTTTTCTTATCTATAAAGCTTAGCCCATTGAAGCTGTCAGCTGCAGGTCCTGGCACGCGCTCTGCATTCTCCAGGCAGGGCGGGGAAATGTCTCGTCCTTCACGCTGCCCGGTGACGCGGTAGAGGAGCTTCCAGCTCAGTGCTCCTTCAACCTCCTCTTCAAAGGCCTTGTAGGGCCGCACGAGCAGAGTCTGGCGGACTTCAGAAGGACTAAAGGTGCTTCGGGGGGAACGTGTGTTTTCCAGCAGCAGTGCTGTAACATTGGGACTGCTGCATTTGATGTATTATTGCGAATTCTCAATGGAAACTGGAATGTTTTGATTCTGGATTTATTCTGTTACTGAAAGTCAGAAGAATAAGGCCACGATCAGAGCAGGAGGCAGATCTTCGTGATCATGAATCGGCTGGTTGAGACACTGAACCATCCTCTGTTGTCTTGGCAGGGGTAAAAAACAAAAAATCATTTGAGGTCCAAACAAACTGCTACAAGAAAGACACGTCCTTCACTTTTTTCTTCTCCCGCATTTGAACAGGAGCACGATCATCCCTGTTCAAAACTTTCATGACTTTTGTGCTTCTATGATCTTCAGTAATTACATCCCCTGTGACTTCAAGGATATGCCTTACAAAATACACTGAGACTTTAAATATGAAAATGTCAAACGAATTCGAAGGGGAAAAAAACCAAGCTATGTGACATCAGATTTAAGTCATTACTTTTAAGGCGCTTTAAATAATGTTTGTATAAAAACTCTCCCTCCCGTTTTACCCTAGGCTGGGGGGTGAGTTTATGAAGCCCCACTGGATTATTCTCGGTGCGGTGTTTACCGTGTGGCTTCCCCGAGTGAGCATTTCCTTTGACTGTATCCACCTGTGGGGGTAGGACAGGCCCAGCACCGACGGCTCCATCTGTTTGGAGATAACTGACGCAGGAGAAGGTGATGGGGGGGGGGGGAGACGAGTGAAGGCGAAATGTCGTAAATCTACTGAAAGACTCTCACTGTCCCACATCTTAAAAACACACTCGGGCAAACATTGTAAAAATACACTGACCTTTAACGGTTATAAAAGGCTGTTTCATAACAATTTCTCTTTGTTCTTGGCTAGAGTCATTACTCAATGAGAAGACTGCTATTAATCTAACTAAATGCATCATTACAGTACTAATCCACATGCCTCTGTCAATGACTTTTTTAATTAAATGGGAAGCGAGGGTGGGGGTAACCCTGGGGATTGGAGGGGGGGGGGGACGACCCAAGCAGCCTGTCACCTGTGTGCCGGCCTCTCTGCTTGGCCAAGGCTGGACTTGGGAGTAATGAGGGAATGAGAGGCAATGAATGTGCTGAGGACGTTGTGTGAATGTCCGTTCAGCACAACATCATCTTGCTTTACCATGAAACTGGTTTTATTAACAAAGCCTCAGGTTTTCAGTGCTTCCATGCGTCCATTTTGCACCGTGCAAAGGGGTCTACCCACCAAAAGCACCATCACCCTACTCAAGAAGCAATGAAGACGTCTGTTTTGTTTTGGTCCTGTTCCTCACTCACCGGTCTGGATCTGGACGACCACAAGACTCTGGCAGGTGACCCATTTAGCCCATTTAGCACTTTCACTTTCTGTATGATGACTCCCAGTTTGTGGAGGGTAACAGAAACCAAACCATGTTCAAGGAAAAAGAAATCAAAGCACTTTAAAATACTTTAATATGAAACCATTGTATTATAAATAATGTAAGTGGCCTTCCAGGACAGGCCTTTCCTTCTTTTTTGTTTTCTTTTGAATGAAGTAGCACAACTGGGTGCTGTGCTGGTGTGGATGAAAATGGGGTGGGGGGGGTGGAGTTTGTCACAGGCATGTCAGGCCCCCCCTCCTGCCGTACACTCACTGGAGGACCTATCCCCCCAATATCCCACGCTGTTTTTTTGATGTTGAGAAGGTATATAAACTGAAGACTTTGCCCTGTGAGATGAAGATAAATGGAGAGTACAGTGAGCTGATGGGGTGCCGAGCCCCATCACCTGCCCCCTCGCCCCATCACCTGCCCCCTCGCCCCATCACCTGCCCCCTCGCCCCATTTGGTGAAACCCGCTCAGCCTCACTCATGGCCGTTAAAACGCGAGCCGCGGAAGCCCGTAACCAGGATGCCTGTCGCCCGCTCACAGCTGATGGATGTGTTTAAAAGCCAAATACATATTTGGTAATTTAAGGCTTTCTTTGTTTTACTGCGGGGAATGATTTCATACCTGCTGATTTATACGGCATATGCTGTTTGCTGTCCGTTTGTCTTTCACGTTGGCGTTTCATTGAAGTTTCGCCATGTGGATTTATGTGCTCGGATACTTTTTTGTTTACTATCTGATGTTTCAAGAGCTTTTGTTTGATCTGTACTGATTGCCGAGCACTGATTTAAAAGGCCGTTTTTACCCTGATCCATACGGAGCTGGCGGCGGGGGCCTCTCACAGTCCGGACGTCGTTCTTCTGCAGCCCAAACTTCTCACCGTCTGAATGGCCTCTGCCTAATTCGGCTTGGTGGTTATTTGAGCGGTGAGAGGCGGATGAAAAAAAGGAGAAGAAAGGCCATTTTTTTAAAGAACCAGACAGTTGTCTTCATCTGCACCCCTTTCAACAAATCAGCAGTCTATCAAGGACTTTCCCTGCAGACAATCCGACATGGGCCCGTGTGACAGCACAGACCAATCATTATGGTGCCTGCCCTTGCCTTCTTTATTTTTCAAGTTGGCGACAATAGGTTGTTGATTGTGTGGTCAACACCAGAACAATTGCTCCCTCTGTTTTGGTGGTAGGGCAGAATTTTAATGTCTGCTCCCTGATAATGGTCTCTTTATGGTTATTCTTGGAATGGGCCTTTGGAATAGGAATAGCTGCTGTCACTGCGCCATTATTTTATACATTTTTTATTAGCTCATCGTGTTGGCTGCATGGAAAAAAAAATCATAGCTAATTAATCCGAGGGTGCTCCACTGCCAGCCTTCTTACTTATGAGTTAAAAGGTGGCACTTGATAGGCTAATAACATAAAGAAAGGTGGTAAAAAGAAGGATTAAAGCTGTTGCCGTAGTAACTCCAACTTCCATCAGCAAGGGAACAATGGACTTGTGTTCTTCCACCACCTTGGCTTAAAAAATAGAAGGAGAGAGAGGGGAGAGAATTTTCTGAAAGTACAGGACCCTTTTAAACAACAAAGTGGAATGCTGGCCTAATAGGCTCTGGTGTGAGCTGTTAGGCCAGGCCGCTGGGGGAGAGCCGAGATGAAATGTCGGCCCATAATCCAAGGACGGGGAAGGTTGTTGTGCACATCTACAATAGCGGCTTGTTTCGCGCTTACAGTCGTCCCCCACAGTCAAGCCGGTGGCCAGGCTGAATACCTGCAGCTCAGCCGTCTGAAGCACGCAGAGCTGGCTGGGGGGCAGCATGGGGGCAAAAAGACAAGCAGGAAACAAGCGGCTAAATGGAGGTAAACGGCCCCAAACTCGGTTCGTCTTAGAAAGAGACAAAAAAGTTTATTTATTCCCGGGATTTGGAAAAAAAATAACAGTTCTGCCAAAAAAAGAGTTCAGTTCGGTTTTAGGTGCAGTGATTTTGCACAGGGTGCTCAGGGGACACAGGCAGTTGAGCACAGGTAGCTGCTGTGTTTGTGTTTCTGCTGACGCTGAGCAGAGATCAGAGGGCGCGACAGGCGAGACAGAAAAGCATTAGCATCCGTATCTGGGGACATGCTTGGCATCTGCTGTTTGTCTCCGACCCCTGTTACTGGGGGATTCGTTTGTATATGTAATTGGCTAAAATAATGAATTTTAAAAGTAGAAGAAGATTTTAGTTAATTGAAGAATTAAGTTTCTGACCATCTATAGCTCTGCACATTGTTGTGACCCATGGTCTACAGCCTAATACATTTCCCTCCTTATCTTCTTTGTCCCTTTATTAGGACTGGAATATGTCCACAACATTACGGTCATTTATGGTGGGGCCACGGGGAGCAGCACAGGTTAATGAATTGGCAGTACTAATTAACTGCTGTTGAGAGCCACATATTAATCGGGTGCCTGGCAGAACGGGTGGAGGCCAGAGGAGGCAGCGAGGGTGAAGGGCGGTATTAATGCTGTGAAGGGCGGTATTAATGCTGTGAAAGGCAGTATTAATGCTGTGAATGGCACTATTGATGCCGTGCAGGGTAGTATTAATGCTGTGAATGGCGGTATTGATGCTGTGCAGGGCAGTATTAATGCTCTGAAGGGCAGTATTAATGCTGCCCGGTCCCTTTGCTATACACCACCTTACTAGAGCTGCATTGTTGTATTGGGGGAGGGAAATATTTTGGGACAACTTTTTAGCATGCAAAACTACTGACCTTTGTATATTTCAGTTCTGTAGGTTATCACTTAAAGATTGTTAATATGACTACTTTCCAACAGAAAGTGTCACATAGTGAGTGACCTTTGGGGTTGGATTAAGGAACGCGGTCTGTTTTCCAGTAGTGAAGTATAGGCATTACTTAATGAGAGATCTGCATTTCTTATACATGGAACCATAAATATTAAATATTACATTTTCCACATGTCCCTTACTTGTTCTCGGGTCCTTGTGAACCTGTGGGGGTCCTTGTGAACCTGTGTCACCAGGGTGATGCGCGGGAACACACTTTTTGAGGGTGTGGAGAACAAGGCACCACGTGGGAAGGAGCTTTTAGGACGAAAAGGTCAAAGGCAACGGTCAAAGTCTTTGTTCTGGAGACCTAAATGCTACCTGGGCTGAATGACAAGGTCACAGCTCAGGGCCCAGGTGACCAGCCAGGCTCAGCGCTCCAGAGTGCAGAGCGTGACGTGTTTCGGGCAGTACTGGGCAACATCTCGCAGGCTTGCCCACCGGCAAACACAAGCAGTGCCCTGGTCGCCCGATCTCACAAATAACTATCAGGGAATCCTCTCTCCCTCTCCTACCCTGTGTTAACCTCCATTCTGACATTATGCTCTCCATGCCATTTCACTTAGAACAAGCCATAATATTAGCTTTGCCAATAAGGCTTCAGCCCCCAGGAATCGGGTCGGCTCTGATTCCCGCGATCCGAGCGGAATCTGATCAGTGGTGCCCGTGATGGACGTTTGCCGAATATTCGAGCCAGCAGGCATGCAGGGTCGTGTGACAGGTCTGCAGGGTACAGCAGTTGGGATAAGCCTGCAAATTTGGTAGTGAAAGGCTGGCTTGTACCACTGGCTGTAGATAATAGGAGCTGCTTACCGTGAGATAAATTAATAATTACGCAGACTCGCAGTGTTTGCATAAACTCCTGGGCTGCGTTGGCATGGAGGCTCTCAGGAGCAACTTGTAAAAGTGACGCTTAGCACTCCATAGAAAGTGACTACGTGTGCGATGGGCTGGTCCCCACAATGTAATGGACCACATACACACACACACACACACACACACACACAGGTTTTTGCATTCTCACATAGACACAGGCCATTTAGAGACATTGATTCACATCACCCCTATGCTGTTGGACTATAGGGGGGGAAGTCGAATACCTAGAGGGAGACCTACACCACACAGGATGACCGTGGAGCAGGGGTGGGATTTGACCCCCCATCCCTGCAGGTGTTAATGTCTCAATTCACTATGTTAAATTCACTAGCCCCGTTTTACTTTTGAATTACGTATTTGACATGAATTGTTTTCATAACCATCCAAAAGTTACGAGGGTGAGAAATTCTTTGAATAAAAGCATCTATTGAAGCAAAAGTAAATACTCTATAAAACTTTAATTGTAAAAATAATGTTGTATCAGTAGATGACATAAAAAATAGAATAGACATTCATGCTCTTGCAGTGCTGGACCAGAATGTAATGCAATGTGAGGATTTTCCTTGCCTACATTGTGTCAACCTTAAGGGCCTTAAGCAAAATATTTACATTATATCTGTCTCTGTTTTATGATGTTGAAACAATGAATGAACTAATGGAGGGAACTTCAGGAGTCACTGTGATTCCATATCATTGCAGTTCAATGTGTCCTTTGTTTCTATTTGAACATTTACCTTTATATTCAATAATACATTTGTTGATAAAAGCTGCAAGGATGTCAGGTCGAGTCATATTTATATGCTTGTTTTGCCGGAGAGGGTACAGATCAAGTCAATGTTACGTCACTCAGTGGGAACCGCAGAAGAAAAACAGGCCGGCTTTAATCTAAAGCAGTGAAGGAGTGGGGAGTGGACCTCTCACAGAGGATCAGGGTTTGGAGGTATTTTCTGCTGCTTTCCAATCATCTAACATAGCCTCTGTAAAGGAATTAGGATGACGTTCATCTCGGAGCACTCCTTAAACAAACAGCTGACACCTTGTCAGAGTTTCATCTTTGCAGAGTAAAGTCGTGCCACAGCAGTACGTGGTGTGAAGTGTCCGAAACGATCACTCTGTGTGATCTGTGTTAATAATCAGGTGGGATTAACTGTGATTCACTGTTAGCAGGTATTAAAATGGGAAAGCTCTGCTTCTGGCCCTCTACCTTAAAACATCTAATGATAGAGAAGATTGTCTTTGTTTTTATTTGAAACTTATTTTGTGTCACTGTGGCCCAGTACTGCAAAAGTGGTATAGATGGATGCTTTCTTTTATTTAGGTAAAAGTAGAATCAGTCACTTGCATAAACCATTGTGTGACATTTTGGCAGACATTGCGTATGGTTATGTGATATGATTGAGTGTCAAACCAGCTTCCAGGGCAGTGCTCTTGCATTTGTTTGATGATAGAGCCCAGCACTTAGGCAGGCAGCTTTTTCGTACCCTTTTGCTCCATGAACATCGCTACAAAAACACACCCACATTGCCTCACATTGCCTGATGGGTTAAGGGAGCAAGGGCCCTTGTGTTTGTGTAACATGTGAACTTGGCCCTGTGGGTGGGACAGTAGAAATTATAAACTGCTCCCCATGTAAGTTACTCTGCTCTACTACTAATGCCACTGCAATTACTACTAGTAGTACTGATAATAATAACAACAATAATACTATTCATAATGTTATAATCCATCTGCCCTCGGTCAATCCTCGATCATCTTCCAACTACATATCCTAATCCAGTTTATAGGGCCTGTATCTATTATCCTATGGGGCTTATATCCCATACCCTGTGGGGCCTGTACAATAATAATAATAATAATAATAATAATAATAATCCAGGAGGGTGGCTCGCATCACGTCCCCTGGGAGACCCTGGGCTGGTCTGTGCTGGGCTTTCCACTGACCTCTCGGTCGTCCCCTCCACAGCCCCGATAACTGGCACGTTGCACAACAGATGACCTTTGTCTGGCCACAGCCATTCTGTGCAGATTGGCTGCAGAGTCTGTGGGCTGTGAATGACCCATCTGCTACCTGTGGCTCAGAGGGATAGGTGTGTGCGTGTCTGTGTGTATCTGCACATGTGTGTCTGTGTGCGCGCATATGTATGGGCATGTGTGTCTGTCTGTGTGTATCTATGTGTGCACATATGTCTGAGTGTCTGTTTGTGTGTGGGGGGAGGATGGGGAAGGGCCTGTTGGTGAATTGCAGCCACACACACGAATCACCATTAGTCCCTCCGCAAATATTGGTGTGTCTTTTGTCAGTTATTCTCCTCCTGTTTGTTTCAGTTGCCTAAGATGATTTCGGTCAGAGAGGGTAAGGATTGCTACAGATCAGGCCCAGGCTCTGTCCGCCTCTCAGCTCTGCCTGCCTCTCAGCTCTGCCTGCCTCTCAGCTCTGCCTGCCTCTCAGCTCTGCCTGCCTATCAGCTCTGCCTGCCTCTCAGCTCTGCCTGCCTATCAGCTCTGCCTTCTACTGCTCCCTCTTCAGCCTTGATGGCTTTATAAGCTGCATTTAAATTCTGCTTAGCATTCATAACAAGTGTTTTTTTGATGTATTTTATGCATATTGTAAACTGCTTTTTGGTTAAGTAAATAATATTTATATAATATTTTATATATATATATATTATAATATTTCTATAATATATATAGATATATACATATATTCAGTTATTTTATGCAAAAATCTTTAGAAATGGAACTGAATCACTAATTTATTTGTTTAACGTGCTGTCGACAGTTAAAAACGCAGATTTTCAAAATCAGAAGCGTTAGAAAAGGAAAGAGGCAGAAAAGTCTGTGACTGAGGTCGGTAACAAAACCTTAAGTCATGGGACCTTTTAGAAATATTTTTTAAAATTCTAAAAATAGACCCAGGTTCTACACCACCCAGTTTGTTTGTCATGTGTCAGAGGAAGTAATTTACATTTGCCAGATGCTTTTATTCAAAGTGAACTACAGTTCATTAAGCAGGGTCTGCCAGTCCCAGGAGCTAATAGGGTTATAGGCACTGTTCAGGGGCCTGAAGGTGAAGTTACTCCGCTGTCTCTGGGATATGAACCAGCAACCTTCTGGTAACAGAATCAGATTTAGTTCATTATCTAAATTGCTACATTTTGTTTAGAATAAAACTATATAGTAATGGTAGCAAAGAAGATGGAACCCCCAAAAATGTTGAGGGGGTATGTTAGTGAGCATGACATTTAGGGTCGGGCTTTGATGGTTTATCTCCTGCTTTTCACATTACTGCACCTGGGGACAACTCCATTGCTCATCTTACATTATGCTCACTCTCCATACCTTCATGTTCTTTTTTTTTTCTTTGTGAAATATTCGCCACGGCCTGTGAGCCTTTTCATCCCGCCGAGGAACGGGGGTGTGTTAGATTACCAGCACAGATTTTGCATTACAAGCAGAAATTTGTTACTCAAATCTGTGGTCAGAGCGCGGAACCTCATGTTTGGATGTAGCTGCTTCTTCCTCCCTCATTTGAATTATCAGCTGTCGACCTCTGTGGTGACTCGTAACCCCCCCCGGCTCGCAGCGCTCTCATGCAGGCAGGTAATAATAAGGCGAAGCCTCCTTGGTCTCAGTGGTTCAAACTGGCAATCAGTGTCAGTTTCCTGAGATAAGGAGCTTTGATCATAAATCTCTGACACAGGGTTTGGCCAACCTTCTGTCAATCAGCTTCTTCATGCCCCCCCCCCCACACCCTTCTTCATATGCCACATTTGGACATAGTCATATTTAATTAAGACATAGTCATTTCCCTCCAAGCTTCAGTTCTCCCACCTCTGTTCAGGAAAAACAAAGACTGAAAGTGCAGAGAGGAGGAAGACCGACACCTTTTTAATGGCCGGTGCTTTCAGCTAGTGGAGACTGGCGGGAAGAGAAGTGCATGTGAGGCTTTGGGTCGGGTCACTGTGTAGCTAATGAGCTGCTGCCCAATCAAGCCCTAGAAAAGAGCTGCTCAATCAAAGTATCATAGAAGGTAATTTCCTTGATACCAGCTACCCCTCCCCCCCCCTTGAGAAATGAATTTATGAGATGAATGAGAGTGAAAGGGAACAATGGGGCTTTTCTGCTTATTATGCCCTGCGAGTTTTCCAGTTGGGGTAACCGGCGCTGGCGAAGCTTCCTATTTTCAGAAGAGAAAGGAAGCGGGATACATTCGGAGAAAGCAGGCCACTGTGTGCCGACATTCCAGATGTCCCAACGGCAGTGGTACCAGCCCAAGTTTTCTGGCCACTGGCTGCCAATGATGAGCTCAGAAGGTCCGGGCTGAGCACTGAGGAGCTCAGTTCCCCAGCGGCTGTGGAGAATAGCCCCTCCTTTCATGCCACACTAAGTGTCTTCAGTGTCCCTCTCCTTTCCTGTGCCAGGCAAAATTGCTCTCCCATAATTAGACATTGTTCCTACTTTTTTGGCGAGTCCTTTGCAGTTTTTTTTTTCTGGGCTCCCTTTTCTTCCTGTCCTTTTCTTCTCTTTCTCTCCCCTCCCCCTATCACTCATTGTATCTCCCTCGGAAACACAGAGACCCGTCATCCCCCCCCCCCCCCGCCACAGAGTGGACTGTGGGAGATTTTTACACTTGATTTGTTGGATCTGTACCCTTTTGCTGTAAACTCCCCATATTGCCTGGAAGAAACCATCTTTATAAATGGCAGAAAGGGCCGAGGCTGAATGGAGCTTTGTTTACTGTTTTCCTAAAAGGGGCCCCCGCTATATTTCATCCGTCAGGTTTGCTTTTCTTTCCCTCAACAATACTTGATTGTTTCCGTGAAAAAATTCAGGTTCCACAGACAGGAGAATTCTGTATTATATTTTCCAGCCAAATTCCAATCTCTGTTTTCCTTCCCCTTGTGCTCACAAAGGGCCCATAACTTACTGTCAGCTGGGAGCCCGTGCCACAAAGCTACACTGTTGCTCAGCAAATCGGCAGTGCTGGGTGATGGCTGTTAAGTTTGCTAAAGTGTAGTGGCAGAGACAGGAGGTACACTGGGAACGGCATCCCCCCCCCAGAAGGCAGAGCCAGCCGTCTGCTTAAAATGGGAGTAGAAAGGAATGACAGGCACACACACGCAGACGGGGGCCAGCACACGTTACCCGAGCGAGCGACCTGCTGCTTTCTCTTCATCCGACAGCTTGATCTGTTCCTCTCCCGCTTCTTGG
>JABFEA020000010.1:24401502-24412052 GCA_019775915.2 Cyphomyrus plagiostoma | reverse complement strand
GTCAGAACATGGGCTCTGTGTGTGTGTGTGTGTGTGTGTGTGTGTGTGGAGGGGGGGGCAGTTGGTGTGGGGTTACTCATCATCATTGTCTATAAAAGGTCAACAGCGTGAGACAGCGAGCACAGCAGGCTGAAAGTCAGACCTTGTTACGGGGCTGGTTGGTGGGGGGGGGGGGGGGAAACAGGATAGCCCTGCACACATGGCCCCAGTCATGGGACCTTCAGGGGGACCAGTGCTGGGCCCACTAATGCTCTCCAATTAAACATAAGTTGTTGCATGATGAAACTTTATCAGCAGCAAATCACGGGTCAAAGCATTCCAGGCCATATGACTGTGCGCTCAGAGATCTTCAGTCCCAAGCCCTAAAAATACAGGAGCGAGCACACGGTCAGCTCACTGTCTTCTCTGCCTCCTGAAGTGACCGCTGCCTCCTCTCTATGACTGTTATCAGTCGGCTCAGTCCGTCACCCGCACGTCATCATCATATGACAAACTGTGATCCTTAGCGGCTCCCACCCCAGCATCTGCCTAGCCAACACAAATTCTCAGTGTAGACTCCCTTCCCAGAAAAAACAGACTTAATTATTAATCAGGTTTCCCCTCAGCCTCCCAATCTGACTAAAAGTTTAACACGTATGAAATGCTGCGGAATAACAATGGGGCCTAGTGTATATCTGAAGCGACCGGCATCTCTCACGTTGCTAACTGTTCGACACGGTGGGTCAGTAGGTGTGACAGTCATTGCCCACTCCTGCAGTTAGCATCAATTGGTTAGCTTGATGTGTGTCTCTTGAATCAATGCACTGAAGCAGGTAATCATGTATTTTGGTGGGGCCTCTTATTCAAACATAGAACTTCATCTTTGTGGTGTGTGTTTGCATGTGTGCTGGGGGGGGGGGGGTAAGGGGGCACTTGTTTCACGACTCCATGTTCACTTTTCATCCGCGTGCCCAACCAGTGTCCCCTCTCCCACACCCCCACATCTCTTGCCTCAGCACTTTTGATAAATTACTGACTCTCATTCTAAATTACTTGCAAATATCTGTTGATTCTTGCTGCTGTTTTTGGGGTCCGCCGCCCCTCCTTGTCATTCCCCTTTGGACCCCCCCGCCTCTGCTAAACACACAGCAACTCACACCGACGATGGAGGATTTTTCAGCCTAAAATAGCACCTCTTCATTTACCCTCTGGGCCCAAAGGGATGCCCTCTGTCCCATGTGGATCCGGCAGCTCGGTCCCAAGACCGTAATGCACACGAGTTTCTGACGAGAGTTCCTGTCGAGAGTTCCCGTTGAGAGTTCCCGTCGAGAGTTCCTGCTCTGTCATGGTCGTGCTGGGCCAGCGGAGCCCCCAGCCATTTTTGATTTTGATTTTTCAATTAGCGCTCCAGATCATTTTCTGTTTAATGTAATTACAGGAAGCGATTTATAGGCTGATTCAAATTGAGGGCTCTGTCTCACTTAAGAAAACAGCCACGCATGCAGGAAAGGCCCTGCGTCCCCAACTCCTGCGTGCTGACAGACTGGAGCTGTTTGCACAGCTGCACTTGCCTCTGACATTAACATATGTTGCCATTGTCCATTTGTCCACGGCGAAAATCCCAATGCATAATGGCACAGAGCTGTGCCCGGCGTGGCCAGGGCCCGACATGCGGCACTCCGCTGCAAAGTGCACGCCAGCGTCAAGCCTGGACAAAACGTGTGGCTGTTTTTAGTAGGTCACACCGCTGCAAGCCTGATGTTAGAGTAAAGCCGGCTGCCGGATACGCGCCGGGTTTCAGAGGGACTGGCTCGCCCCGGCTGGGGGGACGTGGGTTCCCCTGCGCACGCGCGGACAGATCAACTCATGGTTTAGTGTTAAAATAATCTCTCTTGGTGTCAAATTTGTCTTCACCCTCTGGTGAACCCCACGCCACAAACCTGGCAGGACGTCAGGCTTGGAAAAGTTTGGAGTGTCTTGGATCTGTTCCATTACCCAGCTCCCCCCCCCAAGATGGCTGGGCAGAGGCGACATCGTGCCACAGAGTACGACCAGCCTTGTCTGATCTACCCTCCAGAAATTGCCCTGCTGACTCCCAAAGCCTCTGAGGTTCCTCTCGGTTTCGGCCTCCTGAGACTTTCTGATGGAAACTTGATCCATCGCAATGGAAGATCCACTTGGCTGGGGTCCAGGGTCACATGTAACATTTTTATTGTGAGATGTTCAACACAGATTAAATAAAATCGCAGAACCAAGACACAAAAAGGACATTAGGCAGAGTTTTTGCAAAGCGGCGTAATATGCTTATTATCCCCGAGTACCTAATTAGATTAGTTGACTTTATATTAATTCCCTTCACTGCAGGACATGACCCAGGAACATCCTTATTAAGTCCAAGAAGAAGGGGAATTAGGAGAATTAGCTATAAATCCTGTGCAAACATAAAAGCACCATTTCAAGTGAAATTTAGGAAGTGTAAGTTGAAACTTGATGCCATTCCACCTGACACAGCAAGTACGATCCTCTGTGCGCCTGAATGAGACAAAAGATTGATCCTATAATGCTGCTTGCAGATTCTAGAGCTCTTTGTGCCATATCTCTCATGATCTGTTGCAAAATGTGGCAGTTGGAGTGACTCTGTTATAATTTATGGTGCTACACTGTGTGGGAGTTGATAGATTTTCACCATATTTTGGTTTAAGATATTACTGCGTGAGGTAAGAGCAAATATCTATGATCAACTTCCAGGGAATGGTTTCGAAATTCATACCATGAGGGAATCTACTTAATAATCTGTTTAATAATCCTATGGAATTTTTCATTGTCAGCTGAAATGGTCTATTGCAACATCCAAATCTCATATTAAACTGACTTTCAGTTATCTGTGGGCTGTGTATTTAAAGAGAATCCTCATTCAGAGCTTGCATTAGGTTATGGTGAAGGAGATGGGCCCTCACATTACCTCATGAGTGAATATGGGCTGTGAATCAGGCATCTTTTGGGCATCTGCAGACGTCTTGCTGCACGCCGTTGCAGTAAGACAGGAACCATGGCGTCAACCTCATCCCCATTAGCCCGAACCCCAGTAGACTTTTCTGAAGACACTTACACAGATTTAAACTGTATTAAACTTTTAGTAAAAATATATGGCTGGGTACTGAATTGAAGGAATTCAATGTTTATTTCTTGTAAAATAAATTGAAGCGCAGCCGTAGGATTGCGAGCTGTGCTATTTGGGTCGGGCGCCGATTCAAGATTTAATGCGCTTCTTTGGCCATGAACACATGCGTGGTGCGGTCACTGAACGCGATGTCCTCCCTTGCAGCAAAGTAATGTCTTCCAAGCAAGCCACCTCTCCGTTTGCTGACGGAGAGGACGCCAGGAGCAAGGAACGCCTGCTCTGGGACAGGGAGGGGAGCGTGGAGCCCCACGGCCCCCCACGGATGCCGCTGCACAGCCTGCATGGCAAGGCCCACCCTGAGGAGCAGCCGGCCATCAGCAGCGTGCCCCCCGAGTGTGACTGGAAGAGCATGGTGGCAGCCCAGCAGCGCATGGTGAGGGGCCGTGGGGGTCTGCATGTGCAGCATGTCTGGCCAATCCCGTGCTCCCTCTCTCTCTCCATTCACTGAGGGAAAACTCTAATCACATGACGACCCATACCCACCATAACCATACTTTTGGCATTTCAAATGATTTGGTTGCATTCGCATTATAGTTTTGGGGAGCTGAGAAACGGTCCCCACAATATCAAAGTAGCAGGTTTTTATTACATAGTAGGGAACATTTGGTCCCCACAATGTAATATAGCCATAAACACACACACACACACACAGTGTTGGTGCACCTATATAAATGGGGACCTTACATTCTTTTCTTGGGGAAAAACCGTAATCCCCATCAGCACACCACTAACCCCCACCCAGCCCTAACCTTAACTATAAGTAACCAACCACAGAAGACACAACATCTGGTACTTTTACTTCTCTGATTGCATTCACAGATTTTTATAATACTGAGGTTGTCCAAATGAGAACCTGAAAAATATCCCCAGATGTCAGGAAGCTTCAGGTTTACCAAACTTTTGGGGACATTTTTGTCTCCAAATGTGATCTATGCAAATCCCCATCATGGGAACGGCATCATGGCACAGCCCAGTGTGGTCGGGAGTTACCCCCCAGGCATGTGTAAAGTTCTCGCCGCCTTGGGATTAGCTGAGCCAGATGAGGTGGACCCAGGAGGCCTGCGTTCTACGTCACACAATGGTGACAGTCTGAAAGCCCAGCATGCATAGCAGCATCCAGGCTGGTCACGTGGACGCATGTAAAGGCCCACAGTGGAGATACCAGTGAACAAATTGCCAATGAGAGAGCCGCCAAAGTACAGGAAGCCAATGCCCCGCCCTCTTTGTCTAGCTGGAATTTAAAGACATCTTAAAATCAGAATTTACAAGAATCAGTATTAGTACAGCTGCTGAATGCCATTATCTGAACGGCGTGTTCTCCTGCACTGTGACTCGATTTCTCCATTTACCCATTCTTGATAAACTCAGCTCTGTGCTTTTTCCATGTGGCCTGTGCAGGGTCTCCCTGGGACGTGCAGCTTTCATCCAACAGTCCAAAAACACGCAATGTGGTTGTGCTCACTGGTATCTCCAAATTGCTCATAGTGCACCAGTATCTGTGCATATACTGTATATGCCCTATGGTGAGCTGGCCCCCCAGCCACGATGAGCCCCAGCACCCCCCATGAAGCAGACTGGAATAACTGCTTAGAAGATGGAAGATATATTCTCTTCCTTGTCCTTCTGCTGACAGTCACAGTAGTCTGATACCTTAGTTGCATCTTAGTTGCAGCTTTTATATGAGTGAGTCTAAGCCGACGGAGACTCCATCCAAGGGGAAGCTGCTGGAATGTTGTTTTATTCATTCGAAATGTAATTGACTGATGCTTACGGCTTGCCTGCACTTTCCATCAAAGGACAAAGTGAGAAATAAAGTGTAGAGAGCAAATCGGTAGAGAGACAGGGTTTGTCAGTGGACTGCGGATAGAGTGTCGGGGAAGGTTTGACTGCTGGAGTCACCAGAAGACAGAATAGATGTCTAAGCAGTGTCATCTGAGAAGGTGTCCAGGCAGGGTCAGCTGGTATAGAGGCTCTTTGATGGACGTATGTGCAGATGGCGCATCGGAAATAGGTCGCCACCCCGTAGCCGCATTGACTGGTGCGTGTTCCAGAGCCCAGCAGCCACTCCCAGAAGGCCAACATCGTTAGGGCCTGAGCACACGGGCTGAGCCAGAGCTGGGCATCCCTGACCACCTTTGTCAACCCCACTCCGGGCTGTTCATGGGGATCTGCAGCTCATGGGTCTCCTTCATGATACAGCCAGTACTGGTTGAAGCCCATTTGGCGGTCTAGGCGAGCTTTTCCCCCGTCGCCCTGTGAAGTGAATCAGCTGTTCAGTGGCTGCCCCTCAGAAGGTGGCTCCTTAGAGGGCTGACTATGTCTCCTCATGTGTTGATGCCGATCAGCCCATGAACTCATCAGCATCAACTGCAGCGCTTCGGTCGACTTGCATGAAGTTGTGCATCTGGGTCACTTCTCCAGCCAATCAGACGGACCCTTGTTTCCATAGTGAAAATGTACCCTCTCTGCCTTTTGCTAAATGACCGGCTTGTTTCAGGCCTGGGACTGATTTCTGGTTGTGGATCAGGGTTGGCTGCCAGTTGTGGAACAGGGTCCAAGGTGAGGGCACCATCCAAAGTAAACAATGAGCCGCACAAACATGGGACAGAGTCGGGAAAACTGGGATTGCACGGTGGGTTAGACCTTCACCCCGCGCGGGCTCAGTGTTAGATGGGAACCAGCCGTTACAGGAATCAGCGTTCTGCAGGCCCGCCATTGTTTCTGTGTGTACACTTCATTTTATGTCATGCTTCATACTTGCAGCATGAAGTAGGGTGCACACAAAACACCCCCCCCCCCAGATCACAACCATGTCATTACAACCCTTCTTGCTCTCACACCATACCTAATTTGCCAGGACATTTGGTTTGGCATTGAAATGAAATCACATGGCTGCCAGGATCCGATGGTTTAATCTCAGTCTTCCTGTGCCAAAGAACACTGATTGAATTGCACCGTGGCAACTGGACCATTAATTCGGGTCCAGTGACCTGCAATGAGGGGGCGACATAGCTGAATATGGAATAAGAGTGACAAACGGTAAATCCGTCTCCTCCCCCCGGCTTGCCTTCTCTTGCAGGAATCTGACAGCAATAAAGTGTGTTCCCTCTACTCTCTCGGGAATAACTCTACCTCGCCACACAAGTCTGAGGAGGGGGTCCGGGAGCGCGGCGATCTCCTAGGGGGCTCTGCCTTTGGCACGCCTGAGCGTCGCAAGGGAAGCCTGGCCGACGTGGTGGATTCGCTGAAGCAGAAGAAGCTGGAGGAGATGACGAAGAGCGAGCAGGATGGTACGTCTTCTGATGCTGCTCCCACGTTACTCGTGGCCACAGGGGAGGCTGCGGTGCTGCATCTGAAACGCTGCCCCCTGCTGGTGTGTGGCTGAGACTAACACATAGAAGGAGCTCCTGGCAGTAGTTTGGATGTGGCCGGCACTGCGCTGCAAAGCTGTTTCATTCATTGTTCCCTAGTGTGCTGCAGAAACCCGCGTTTCGCACTTTTAGAAGCCTTGGTAGGGCGTGAAAATAAATGCTAGGTAGAAGCTCCTAACATGTGGAATGATTTCAGCTGGAGGTTTTTCTTAGAAAAGTTACAGGTAAAGGTTTCTAAGGCTGACAGATTTTATGGTTACAGTTCTTTCTCTCAGTTTGACGTTTCTCACTGTTGGATAGATTTCGGAATGACGGGTTCCATTCTTTTAAAGTAAAGGCACCTCACTCTTGGGGATGTTTTGTGGCCAGTCAGAGGTGCTTTAGCTCTCAGGCACCCCAGACTTCTGTCTCGCGGAAAGCACTTGCGTCGCAGCTTGGCCTAGACAGGCCTCTTTCTAGTTTGGTCTGAACACGATTCTTTGTGGCAGAGAGTGGGCGGCTAGGCGCTCCAGCTTAAGTGCACTGGCTGAGTGTACCCAAAGCAAACTATCAAGCTAAAACCCCCATTCAGCCTATGTCATTCATGTATTCTAACTGGTGGGCCCCCTGAACAATAAATAGAGTAAAATGCTGCCTTATAGAAGTAAGTTAAACTCAGTTGTTATGACTGTAGGGTAAAAGTCTTTCCAGTACTAGATAAAATACTACAGAAAGTTTTCTTTTTTTAAAAAAATGCTTTTTATTCATAAAACTCCAAAATCATTTATAATTTATATAAATGTATAATTTAATCCAAAATGTATAATAATTTTTATAATTATGTTTTTCGAACAGTTAAATTATTAAATTTCCCTTAAATATTTGTCTTCTGCGATGGGTTGGCGTCCCATTCTGGGTTCTTCCCTTGCCTTCTGCCTATATCCTCTGGGATAGGCTCCGGAACCCCCAAGACCCTCAACAGGATAAGTGGTTGCAGAAAATGATTGGATGGATGGAAAAAAAATAGTCTTTTTCTTTATTCTTTATTAGTATTTATTTCCCATTTATACTACCAACACCTGAATTCCTGATTTCCTCTCAGATTTGGTTTATAGGAAAGCTTTTCCTTTAAATGTACCTGTTTGTATTTATTTTGTCTGTTTTGTGCTCCTGTAACCTTAGACTCCCTTATAATTTATATGTTTTTGAGTCAATAAGTGACATGAATCAAAAGGGGGGGGGGATGCTTCTGTGCAGACAGGCCAGTAATTTCCTTTCCGTTAAAGAACATGGTCCATCCCAGCCGAAACA
The DNA here is from genome assembly GCA_019775915.2 of Cyphomyrus plagiostoma. Classification (NCBI taxonomy): domain Eukaryota; kingdom Metazoa; phylum Chordata; class Actinopteri; order Osteoglossiformes; family Mormyridae; genus Cyphomyrus; species Cyphomyrus plagiostoma. The sequence continues at coordinate 24,404,231 of JABFEA020000010.1, read as the reverse complement.
GAGCCTTTCCTCCCCATCACTCAATCGCTGTACATCCCCTGTCCCTCTAAGCCTGAGATTCACACGCAGATGCAGTGGGACTGATTCCGAAAGCAGAACAGTTGACATTTCACCGGGACATTTGTTCTTAATCCGAGCTTCATCTTATCTCCACAAAACATTTCCATAGCTGCACTCTCAATCTTGGTACTGAAGCAGTTAAAGGCTGCTACAGGGTTAATGTTTTTCTGAGTACGTACATCAAAAACCAGGCCGCTGTTCTGTCAGTCTTTTTGCCCACAAACCAATGATATGACTCCTCATAACAGTCTGTCTTTCCACCCGTTACTTTGGTGCATATGGGCATGTCTGCGCAAACTGCTCCATCAAGTCTGTACCTGTGAGACTGTCGTCTAGCTGGGTTCCTTTCGTTCTTCATGTGGTTTATGCAGTACAGCCTGTCTCATTGAGTGGGGGGTGGGGGTAGCTGTTGAGGTAATAAATCCCAGTTGGCACGACGATTGTTGAGGTAATGTTAATGGTGAAGTGTCACCTGCGATGCAGTGCCGGACGTTATGGAAGGAGGATCTCCAGGGTCCAGCTGTGCTTCTCTGGCCTGCCTCACAAAGGCCTGTGTTGTTCTCTCTTGGCTGATCCTCCTGCGAGTAAAACCCTCGTTTTCTGAACATAAACGGTGGGATGATGAGGAGCAAACCGGGAGTCCGAGAGTTTCACTATTGTAGTGTGATGAGGTCTTTTGCCTGCGGAATCACTTTGTAGATATGCTGGGCTGCCATTTTTCAGATCGATCCTCCTTTTTTCTGTCGCTTTGGGGCTCTTAGGGCATGTCAGCACTGGGATTAACCTGTTACAGTACGTCTAGATCAAGAGCTTTTCAAAGCTGTCGTCTGAACAGCACGGACGTCTAAGAATCAGGGAGAAACAGTTGTCCTTAATCCTGCATACTTTGATCTAGGATCAGTGTACTTTCCAGAATTAAGTCTTACCATCTGGTCTCCCTAGTTAGGCACATCTATCTGTAAAAATATGCCGACTGTAATAGCTTCATGTACTGTACATCTGCAATTGAATACAGAGACAGATATTTAACACCTCAGTCATTAAAAAAAAATAAAATTGTATGTTCTGTTCCCCACATGTTGGCATTGGTTTATTCCAGAAACTCTGCTTTTTCTCTTATGGTCCAAAGATACCCTGATGGCTCTGAATTCCACTCTGCTTGTAAATCTGTGTATGGCAGCGGCTTGTGCTATGGACTGGCTCTCCGTCCTGGGGGTGCCCTGTGCTTAACCCGGATGGGCACCGGATCACTGTACTGCTCATCACATTCTCTCATTCCATTTATTTCCTCACCATCAGCCTGTAAGTCAGGCCTGTTTAGCGAAATTCTCATGCTAATAATGCGGTTTGCTTGCGATCGCCCTCACCAGATGGTGACATGTCACATGTATATTCAAATTCATGTTCAGTTCACTGAAAGTTTACAACTATGGAAATGTTTTGTCGAGAAAACTTGCCATTTAAAAGCAAGAAGTAAATAAAATATTTCATTTTCTTATTGTTTGAAGCATTACTCTTCAGCTCAAGTGGTAAATTAGCACCCATTTGATTGCTTAGCCCTAATTACTGTGTGATGAAACAGGAGTAGTCCGTAAACGATGTCAACACGAGCTCTTCATGCTGACTTTACAGCTTCCTGTTCCTGGTGATATTGTTAATTAAATGTGTGTTTTATGGAGACGAGCACTGCGCCAGAGGTAGATGAAGTCCGTTTGAGGTGGGCTGTGAGTTTGCCTGCACTGATGTCCAGCTGCCTCTCCTTTGAAGTGAGCTCGTTCGCCGTGGCTGGCTGTGCCCCGCTGTGCCCCGCTGTTCTGTAACGGGTTCTTAAAGTGCACTAAGTGCTCATAACTGTGCTAATGAATGAAAATGTCCTCTCGACACTGAGGGATACATTAAGCTAAGCAGTCACCTTAGCTGTAAAAGTTGTGTTCAGCCCAGCTGTGAGGACGGCTAACGATTCTCGCCCCTCTTTATTTATTACATATTGTAAACGTATTACACACCCAGTATCATCCAGATTGTATTTTATACTGGTACTAAGTGAAAATACGGTATAAAAACTCAAGGGGAATTCATTTCATCACACAAACAATTAGGGTTGCTTTATAGCTGGAATGAAATAGATGTTAATATGAACTGTTGGTGAGCAAAGTTTTTTCTCCTTGGCAGAAATGAATCAGATATTTTAAGGAGACGTCATTTATGCAAATTTCGCCTATTTATTTTTCCTGCCTTTTTCTCGTTTGCAAGCCTTTGCGGGTTTAACCTTGTGTCTGAGTTACTGGAATGTGGAGATGTTGTTTATCGTTGTCCTGGGGCCGTGTTTAGCACCCTGCACCTGCTCACACTGTATATATTATACTCAGATGATCACCTTCTCTTTCAAATTTCTAATTTTGTCATTGGTTGCTAGGAGTGACTCGACCCAGTGAGGCTTTCCCTAATGAGGGCGCCTGGGTTTTACAGCCCAGCCGGTGGAACTTGCACTGCCAAGTTAGTCAGCATTTGTATTGCCAGGGGTACCTCTGGCTAATGGTAAAAGACTTGTTATCTTCTAATCCACCCTTAGGCCCTGACCAGTATGAATTACGGCATTTACATGTCTTGGCTAAAAATGTGGCAGCAAAGTCGGCTTACAGGCACTTGGGGGGGGGGGGGGGTGCCAT
>JABFEA020000010.1:24378964-24389454 GCA_019775915.2 Cyphomyrus plagiostoma | reverse complement strand
AGCGGACTGCAGTGTGCCCACCCAGCAGCCTTTGCTGTGCCCCCCCGCGGAGTGCAGTGTGCCCTCCCAGCAGCCATGGCTGTGCCCCCCAGCGGACTGCAGTGTGCGCTCCCAGCAGCCATGGCTGTGCCCCCCAGCGGACTGCAGTGTGCCCTCCCAGCAGCCATTGTTGGGGGCATCTCACCATAAAAGGAGGCTCTTTTTCTTCATTGGTCGTGAATGCACATTCTCGCAGTGCAATGGGTATCCTGATGCAAGGGTATCTGTGTAACGTGTGGCGTCTCAATGGTGGGCTGACACCAGGGACATGGCTGTCATCTCCATGAAAGTTGCAGGGACTCAATGGTCAGTTACTGCTCTTCCACGGTTATGGGGGAAAAACTGCATGTTTTTGTGTCAGAAAGGCAATAAAAGCAGAAATAATGTTACAGCAAAACAAATGGGAGAAACCTCCTTGGCCCGACAGAGGAAGCTGAGCAGAAACAAAATGCCAGCCCTCCCTGATGTTTTCATAAGACATTCCTGGGAACAGTGATACTCCCCCGTGCCGCGTTTCGGAGACCGATCACCATTTTTCAGGTGCGGAATTTGTTTTGTTGGACAGCAAGGTATGGATGTAGAGGTCAAGTTTAAAGAAACATTTTTTTTTCTGTAGATATTCCAAAGGGTACTTAAATCTTCAAAGTGGGACTTTCCACTGGGATGGCGGCTGGCTCGTGGGGTTAGATGCACCCGGACTCTCTGCCTCGTCCCTGACTTTGCTCCCCCCCCCCCACCCCCCTCCCTGTCAGCTTTGTTTATCAGTCTTGGGAAATAATACTCCCGGTAGAACAAAGTAGAGAGTAACGGATCGCCTTTCCCTCCTTGAGTGGGTGCAGTAAATCTTACTGCTAATTCCGTTTTAAACTGACCTCGCTCCAGTGTGTACAGTGTGTCTTCACCCTAGTGCAGAAGGTCCAGTGACTGGCTTATTTAGGTTACATGCACATTATGTGCTGTGGTCCAGATCTGGGGAGCCTGGCCCGTTTTTAAGGATGCACACAGACTCAATCCCTGATTTTATTTAAAGTTTATTTAAAGTTATTTATTTACATAAAATTTATTTTGAGTAAAGCCTTTGATGTGGTGCTCTTTTGCAAGCTAAGTACTCATGTAGTGTGTCTTAAACGCTTTGAATGGCTGTTAATGCACCATGTCTGATATGATGTATGCGTGTAAAGCTTTCAGCCGTGTCCAGTATTTAAGTGAATTTGAATTTGAGAACTCTTTTGTTAGCAGAGTGCTCTTAAATGACTCACTCTGGAGAGCGATTTAACCATTTACCCATACTGCCTGAGGGCCTTTTGTTAAGGACAGGGATGACTACAGTTCGTCTTTTTCTTAACAAATTTTACTTAATTTTCACAAGACAAGGTCGGCCGCAGTCATTTTAATAAATGGCTATATTGTTACGGAGCTCACAATACAGGCCGTGAATTCCTGAAAGTGAGGCATCTGTCAGCCAGGGTGTGTTTTAGCGGCACAGAAGGACTTCTGTGGCGTAAAGAACTTTCCAGAACGGCACCGGGGCAGGCCGCCGTTCGCTGAGTGCGCCGAAACTTGAAGACTAACAGGGCAGCTGTCATCTGGGTCATGTGACTCCGTCTGCTGCCTCAGACCCTCTGAGGTGGAGGTCATACACTGTCCAGGAGGGCTGTTTGGGGGCGGGGGGGCTCTCGATGGGAACAGGCTGACCTTCAAGTGGCTGTATGTGTGGGGGGGGCTCGGAGCAGTGTGTTCTCCATCAGTAGGGCCCTGACAGCATGGCGGATTCCAGCCATTCCTGCCCTGATTCATTGTGTGCTACACTAATGTTAAGCGTACTCCCATCACTGCTAAAGCCCCCTTGCTGCACACGGACTGCCCCCCTTCCCACCTACCCCTGCTCGTCTGCTGCTGCCATACTGTGGTTTTCCTCTCAGCTCTCTGTCCTGCATTTGGGGGGGGGGTTATTTAATTAATTATTATTTACATGCTTTCAATGACCTTCTGTGGAAACAAATCATTCTTCGTTGCTTGGAAAATACAGTTTGATTATTTGACCCCTTGTCAGGGAAACAGGAAGAGGGAAAGTAAATGGCATTGTCTACATCTTAGCCTGGCCCATCTTAAAGGGGCTCCCTCTGCATGCAAGTCTGGATAAGGAATCGTCCTGATTTGTTAAGGGATCGTCTTACTTATGTCACCATTAGCAAAATGTGGTAAAAGCAGCACAGGTTTCATCTGAGTGAGACGTGTCTCAAATGACAGGCAATAGGCCTTTTGGTTGTGAGTTTGAGCTTTCAGTAATCAGCCGAAAATGAGTCACATTCAGACCCTCACGCTGATTTTAGGAACAAAAGTCCATTTTATGCTAAAAATCAAACTGTATTGAGATTTACGAAAAGCTTTTTCAATTCGGTTTGCGATGTGGTTCTGCACAAAATCAGTTTTATCTGCAGTGCAGTTGGCAGTGATGAGTGGCAGTAAACATGTTTAAGGATGTCAGTGTGCTTATGTTGCCTTCTTCTGTTTATTTCTCTTTTTTCTCACAGAGTCCTCTTGCATGGAGAAGCTACTCTCAAAAGACTGGAAGGAAAAAATGGAAAGATTCAACACGACTGAGCTCCTAGGAGATGTCAAAGGTCAGCTTGCGTGACGCAGTCTGAGAGACCATGTGGCAGAGGGATGTGTCACATCGCTGGACTCTGCTCCCTAGAGCTTCTGCTCATTTTTCACCTTTCCCAAAGCAGTGCTCAGGGCACATGGATCCACATTTTTGCTCTATCCAGCTCCCAGCCACCTGTAAGGTTTTTAAAGCTCCTGATTGCTTGGGTCAGTTGTTCTGGGAACTAGGATAAAAAAATTGTGGATTTGTCCAGTGTGCCCTGAGTACTGGTTTGGGAAACACTGACTCAGCAGATGCTTTTATTCTAAGCGATGGTACAAATGAAAAGGCTGGAGTCATTAGAGCCAATGCATAAGGGCCCAATGGTGAAATGATTCTGCTGAACATGGGATTTGAAACCAACGACCTTCTGAGCAGGGCTACGGAGTCCTAACCCACGGAGTCACAACCCCCCTTATGGTGTGTGTCTATCAGAGCGCAACGGCGGTCTCCTTGAGGACTGGTCTGAATCACTAGCAGGGAGGAGGGCCCATGAGCCATAAGCCCCGCCTTCTCTGACCTGGGCTGCGGGGCAAACCCGAGGCCAAGCGGGGTGGGAGAAACCTGGGAGGAGAAGGAGCCATAAACCACCGTCACATTTATATTTATATAAATGTGCATTTCACAGATTCTTAGATATATAAGTTAATTAATTGTTACTTAAGAAGCTATTTACATATTATTTACATGACAGCAAACTGCCTTAGATAGAATACTACTAATTAATGCAGTTGTGGTGATCTGAAATACACCTTTAAGTATTACGGTGAATGGAATCTCTCCTTGTATGATGTTTTTCCATGATCTAAAATGATATTTTGGATATTAATATGACAGTCACCCTGCATGGAAAAGCAGTTGTGCGCAGATGGATGGTATAACAATGTCATTTATTATTGCCAGGACTTGCGTAATGAGTTTAATGTACTTAAGATAAATTTAGGCTGTTGTGGCTCTCAAAACGGCCCGAGGGCATCCACTGTCTCGCCACAAGCGTGATATACTGTGGCGAGGACACTGAGCCAGGTAGGTCCATAAACGATCGAGATTCACTGGTCTACCTATGCTGATTCCCCAGGAAGTTGTACGTACAAATACTTTTCATATCACACAGTGAGCAGCGATGAGGATTTTAATTAGCACGCCGTTACATGTGATGCTAGCCGCATCAAAGACCCCCTTTGTACTCCCCCTGCATAAACGCCTCTATCCGTGTTTGATGTCGGCCCCACGTAAATACCGGCAATTAAAAAGAAGCTCGGGGTTGGACGAGCCCAAGGTCCCCTTAATTAAAACGCAAACAAAGGCACCACGCTGGGAGCAGCGTATGATTAAGATCTAAAGTGTTATGATAAATCAGAGGCCGCCTTAATTGTTGGGTTAAAATCAATACAAAAGCCAGGCGTGCCTTTAGGTTTAAATGAATGGGATGAAGTAGCAGATAAAGGCTGACATCTTGATAAAAAGCAGGCCCACCGGCGATCTGGCCTTGCCGGCGGTTTTGAAGACTGAACGCATTGAATGTGAATCCGGCGGCATTGTAACACCCTACCTGTGGTGCTCCGCTCTTTAGCAGCTACAAAGGACAGCTTTTCATATTGGCTCATAAGTGAAATCTAAAAATCTCCCCGTGGCAACAATTGAAGCATATTTTTTTTTCCCCATGCAGCTTTGTTGTTGGCGGCATACAGCAACCAAGATATGTTTTTCACATTAACCACAGACCAAAGGTGGTGTCTGTACATTACTATAGAAATGGCACAAAAATGGAAGCATTTTTTATTTTCCATTAACGTCATGAACTTTACACAAATTCATCATAATATTTGAAACATTTTTTTATTTGTAGAAAGAGCTGGGATCCGGACATGTGTGATTAAAATTAATTGTGACTACAGAATTTGAATATTATACTTGATAGTACACATAGAATGATATGTTCAGCCTAAAAGTTAAACATGAAATCAATAGTACAGGTTAGGTACAGTTACTGTACAGCTGATGGATCATCACGTGACAATCACACAGGTGAGTGTGTGTGTCCAGACCAGTGCTTGGCTATCAGTCCGGAGGCCTGGCCCCTGACAGGAGTGATCTGCCCATTGAAAGCACAGCAGTGCCAGCATGGTGTTGTTGTAAGGCCCCAACCCACCAGAATAGCACAGAGAGCACAGCGGCATCTCACCTAGCATCCACATGGAGACCGACAACACACTCTGCCTCCATACTGAGATGTAACCAGGCCGACATGGCGCACACTGCTTCCATTCATTATGTCGTTTATTGGGGTGCTCCTTAAAAATGAAAGTTCGAAAATGCTAGTTCTCACCCCCTGCTTTTGTTATGTTGTACAATAAAAACATTTTAGCAATCTTTAAAATTATTTTTCAAGCATGTTTAGAGGTTGTTCAAGCAGTTTGAATGGCTAAAGCCCAGTTTAGTCATCCACCGTCAGTAATACTTGTTAATCTCTCGGTTCATTCATTTGATTGTTAGCAACAACATGTGTCTTATGCTTTTGCACACACACACACACACACACACACACACACACACAGTATTGACCTTGTGCCTTAAATATACATTATACTGGAATCTAACTGTAGCTTTCTGGGGGAAAATATTTACAAAACAAGCTCAATGCCTCTCCGGTGTGGATTGAGCTGAACGCCTTCATTCACGGCAGCCATCTCCTATTCATTTTAATTTGTTCGTAACTATTTGGTGCCTCAGTGTTTCTCTCCCTCAGAAAAATAGTTGCATATTAGTATGTCACAGGATCTGTTAATAAGTTTAAACTTCTTGTAGACAGATGCCGTTCTCAAAAGGTTTGTTTGGAAATGTGCAGCTTTGACCTGTTGTGAAGGTTTTCCTCAGCATGTGTGTGTGTGTGTGTGTGTGGGGGGGGGGTGATGGTTTTCCACCAATCGTACCTGGGGGGCCTCATGACTTGGGGCAAGATTGCCAAGATGGTAGCAGTGGAGGTTTGGTGTACATGAAGACATGAACCAACAATTTGACGTACTCACTCCAGTAACGTGGCATTGAACTGGATTGCATTGCATTGGACACCAAACCAGAGGGTAGGGGGGCGACTGTCACCGCTGTTTTTGGTACACAGTCCCTCTTTGTTGAATACCTCCCATTTTTACTTCTGGTTCCATCTGTATGCTTTCTGCTGAGAAATGTAGAGGAGATATTTACTTCCCAGTGCTGTTTCTGACACGGCACTTGAAGCATTGATAGCTGTCTTGCTGTGGGGGCCGTGTCCATGTTTGTTAATGCATCTGATTGGCAGGATTAACGGGGCTTATGCCAGGAAGGGGCCAGGTGAAGCAGCTGCTGTTCATATTGTCATGGTGAGGGGGCCAGGGAACTGCAGCTTTGTTCAAGGGGCAACACAAATGCCTTTTCAATGGGTGAATTAGCGCTTACGGAAACAGTTCAAATTTTGTTTGTCAGTTTGCTTTTCTCCTATTTAATGTAATAATTAATAAAATGCCTACTGCTTCGCATAGAATGTTGAGGAATTTAGCAGGCTGTCCAGCCAACGCCACGAGAGCACTGCGGTTCGGAAGCTCTTCTCAGCGTCCTTGAATCCCTGCTTCTCGCTTTGTGTTTCTCTGCAGGCTCAACGCTGGTCACAGGCATGAATTTTCCATTCTTTTGCCACAGAGGTGGCAGAATCTTGCATAGACAGGAATGTGGCTTTTTAAAAGTTCTTTGCTACTTGTTGTAATGAGTATAGAAATAAATCCTAGTGTTTGCTATATAGATGGACATAATATCAGATGATACTGGGCTGTTCCACTTCAGTGTTTGGTGGGCTCGACTTGAATACAGAGCAGCATGGTGGCTCAGGGTTGTGGGTTTGAATCCTGCCCCTGCTCTGTGTGTAAGCAGTTTTATTTAAGTGCTTTGATTTACTCCCACAATCCAAAACCAATTTTTGAATTGGCGCCTCTGTTAAACCTGTTATTTTTATGTTGTGGGGTCCATTTCTTTGGTCCCCACAAGGGGAAACTCATTTTTTTTTTAAATATGTGACTGCAATCAAAAAACTAAAAATGGCAAAAATCATCTGTTTTGTTACTAATGTATAAGGTTAGGATTGGGTAGGGGTTGTCAGGTTGGGATTAGGGTTTTCCCCATAGAAATGAGTGGATGGTGCCCTGAACATATGAATACGGACATGTGTGTGTGCCCGGTGATGTCCAGGTTTTCCCCCAGGCTTGTGCCCAGTGCTACCTGAGATTGACTCAGGCCTCCTTGTGACCCTGTTCTGGTTACACAGTTTGACGATGGATGGATGGATGGATGGATGGACAAAGGCTGAATAGGAGAGCCATGAGCACTGAACACAGGGTGGATGAGTCGGAGAAAGATGCCCGGAGCTGAAGGGCACCGTGGGCACCTTGTCGACGTGAGGAAGTTGAGCTCGGGGTCTGGGGCGGGCGTGTCCGGACAAAGGGCCCCTCACACAATCGCCACATTTAGAGAGCTCTTAATTTACTTAGGGGGGGCCATAGTAGCGCACACAGCCCTGTGCACAATGGCCGGCTGATGCAGACACAAAGACATTCCAGTGTCCCAGTGTTAAAAAAGTCATTCAGATCTCGTCTATAATGGTTCAGCTGTCTTTGCCAAAGGCAGGAAGAGAATGGGCCGCTTTGTGATTCTCTCCTTTTACCCCCCCCCTTCCTTTTTTGTGCTGAATCTTTTATCTGCGTTATTCACTTGGGACTCTTCAAAGTAACATGCTGCAGTCTCTCCTCCTGTGCTGGACTTGGAATCGAATTAGACGCTGCTTGATTAGCGGAATGGGCATGGGGGGGGGGAGGGGGTTTGATTGAACCAAACAAATAACACCCCCACAAAGCACCTTCTATGTTGCACAGGCCTGTTTTGCTTCTCTGTGTCGCCCATGTTTTCCTGATCAGCACACAGCATAGGAGCATCTCCTGCACTCTCAGAAGCTCAGAGGTGCCAGCTTCTAGCCCTAACCCTTCCTGTGCCTTCATGATCAAACAGCTGTCCTGGTGGTCGAGATTGAGGATGGGCGGGAGTTTTGTAAGGTGTGCCAGGAAATCTGGTTTTGTTTGTCCGCCAGAAGACTTGGACCATCCAAAGTTACCTTGGGTGCTCCTGGAGAGGCGTACCTCAGGGCCCCCTCCTGGGGTCAGCCTTTGGGTCGGAGGGAACGTGTGCCTCTCCTCCCTTGTGCATATTTCTTAGTTTGACCTGCTTGTAGCAGGGGGAGCTGCCGTCTTAGCTTTGTTGTGCTGTCATTTGTTCTGTTCACTCTCCCCACCAGTGATGTGAGTCCCAGTTTTCCAGTCCCTCTGACATCCAAAACCACTATGCTCACTTCCTGACTCACTCAATTGCAGCTTGCCTTTTGTGAACCGAATCTGTTACGTTTTTCTGTGATCAGGTCCCTTCCCTGCCTTGACTGTCCATAAACCTGTCCTTCCCTGGCTCATTGCCACTTCATAAGATTCCTTTCTGTACCCAGGTTCTTTCTGCGAGCTGATCCACAATTTGATATAGGAAGTAAAGCAGCCACGACCTCCTTCTTCATTTTGTGTGTATGCTGTGTCAGAGCTACAGAAACAGCCCATCCTCTCTGTACCGTAATGTGTTTATTGTATACTGTCTGAATTTATTTGATGTGGCTCGAATTGGCTGTGAGACAGAGAATATATGCTCAGTCAAAGTATATTCAATAACTTTCTAAGATGTCAGAAGCATACATCAGTTTAACGTAAGTCGTATCTCCGCATACCTACCCCCCCGCCATACCATAAATTAGGCGAGCAAGCTGTATAGCTAGCGTTAGAGTATGGGTCCGGCTGGGGAGCGCATGGGGTCTGAAGGCTGGGGGGGCGGGTGGCTTTCTTTGTCATTCTCGCTGCTCCTAAATGCCTCCTACCCCAAGACAATGAGACCTCTGTTAATATTCCACCAGGGTGTTGCCTGGTCTTCGCCAAACCCTCCAGCACACAGCTGCCCCTCCTTGGTTGAGCCCCCCCACCGAATGCCTTGGGTTCCGTGACACTCTCACAGTGGACTGTTACGTTCCGGGGAAAGGACTCTGTGTCCAGCATCATGCGCTTTGTCCCCGGCTTGGCGGCTGGAGCGATTTTACGAGAAAGATCCTTTCATCCCACTGAGCTCCCCGGAGCGTCCTCCGTGTTTACAGGGGCTGTAATATTCCTTGCTGATGTATTTAATGCCTGCTCAGTGGCTAAGACCCTTGGACAAAGAGTGCAGGGTTGTTATTCGGTTCTCTTTTGTCTACTTCCGACTTAAACATTGCTGGGGGACGTGTCGACTTACTGTTTTCCTTCTGCTGGTACCTCTTCTGTTTGGGAGGGGCTCAAGACTCAGTGTCCCAAAGTCCCGCCCACCTCGTCCTCCCCCTGCACTCCACCGCCTACAACCGGGAGGACAGCGCAAATGCTAGCCCTGCCGTGTCAGTGAGTGCGGCTAGCTGGGGCCTCGTGAGTGGCAGCCGTCCACGGGCAGGCTAAAGGTTAATAAAATCGCCATGGAGTGTATCGCTGTTACAGATAAGCTATTCAAGGCAGGCAGAGCCCCATGAATAAGGAGTCATTTCAGGCCTCGGGGAACCACATGAGGCCCAAGTGAAAGGAAGCTTTCAGGTGATTTTTTTTTCTTTCTTTTTTTTTGGGAGGATAAATGGAGAATTGCAGCTCTCTTCCATCGCTGCGGTGATGGGGCTGCCAGTAAATTGCCTGAATGGGGCTGGAGGTTGACAGGCCCTATTAAGACAAACTGCCATCCTCGTCGCAGAGATAACATGAATCAGTTGTTTAGTCAAATTAGAGCGGTCTGAGTGGAGCAGGCCCCGGGTGATGGTGGGGTGGGCTAGAGACAGATGTGCCTGGATGGGTAGGGGAGGGGGTACAGAAAGACACCCACAGCAGCCGGAGCACGGCTGGTCGCAGGTGAGAGAGAGGGCATGGCGCGTTGTATGTCTGTGCAGGTGTGTAGAAGGGGACCCCCCAGGGTAGGCTGCCCCGCGGGTTCTGCAGCAGCTGATCTGAAAGGGAACCGCCCACTGTAGCTCAAAGCTCCGCCCTCTCGCTGCAGCCAGAGAAACATCACGGGGCATTCACAGGCGGGTGTTTCGTGAATGTGGTGCTCTGCCTTATTGTAAGCCACCATTTTTACGTATGTTTTTATTCCTGGTTGTTTGTTATTGGGCATTTACAGATAAAATTTATATTAAAATGAAAAAATAATGGTCATATTTATTATTTTTCCAGTTATCCCACTCAGTTTGCATTTTGCTTTTGCTTTGTCATCCACACACAGCCCAGTCATGTTGGCAGTGATGTGATCTATTGTGTTCCTGGGGCACGCTGCGCCTTGACCCCCTGCCAGGGTGGTGGGACTGCGGTTGGGGGGATGGGGGGTGGGGGGTTACTGCAGACGTCTGTGTCTCTCGCCCCCTTAATGAGATCCTGAGCTGTCATTACAGCAGGTGCCGCAGCCTAATGAAGTTAGCAGGTGTGATGATCGTCAAAAAACCCCTCAGTGTAACATATATATGAATACAGTGGTACCTCGGTTCTCGAACTCACTAGAACTCGAATTTCTTGAAAGTTGAACAAACCACAAACAGAAGTTGAACAAAACTCGATCTGAATTTCAGAAGTTGAACCGTGAATGCTGACCTAATATAAATTGTACGCGCCAGGAAGCAATTCTTACTTGAATGCCTTCTTCACAGACTGGACGATTAACCAAATAAAGCAGCGCAACATTACAGTAACTA
>JABFEA020000010.1:24360398-24378864 GCA_019775915.2 Cyphomyrus plagiostoma | reverse complement strand
ACCGTAATGCATTGCGTCAGGATCAGAATGCGTTGCTTTAAGCCAGCGCTGTAAGCAAGTCGAACGCACCTAATGAACGGACTGGGAAAACAAACTGAAATGCGGACTTAATACAGAGGACATGACACCAACCAGAAACAGCTGTCACATGGCGATTCGAACTTTTTAGGATTTGATATGGAGTCCGAAACAAATTAAGTTCGAGAACCGAGGTACCGCTGCGTGTGTGTGTGTGTGTGTGTGTGTGTATATATATATATATATATATAACGGCTAGGGGAGGAGGCTTCATGGTGCCCTGGCTGTCTGTCACCAATCTGCCACCTCTCGCAGTTCCTTTATTTAGTGGGAACAATCCCCGCTTCCGTGGAAAAGCTGTGAGAAAAACCAAGGAGGAAAAAAGCTGAAGTAGCGAGTGGTGAGGCTGCAACCCTCACACTGCTAATGAATGCGGCGCGTAGGCAGTGCCAGCTGCATCCATTGTGCCATTCTGATGGCTCCGGGGGGCACTGCACGCCATCCAGGCATCAGAGGCAGAGTGCAGCCTGAGGAGCACAGGGATCGGGGCACACTTCTGGGGCAGTCACTGCTGTACGCTTGCCTGCTTCCTCCAGTGCCTCTGACCACAAGGCATCTGCAGCTCCGAGTGATGGCCAAGCCCAGCCTTTGTTATATCCAGTGACCCATCATGATTTTAATAATAATAATAATAATAATAATAATAATAATAATAATAACACAGGACAACAAAAGAACGTTTTTTTAAATCATCAGAGACCAAAACAGTTTTTCAGTTTTTCCATATCTGTTTTCAGTTTTTATCTGTAACGTCAACTTTTTGATTTATGACTAATGCTAGTTAATACCGTAATTGCAAGTATTGCGTACTAAAACAAAAGCATCACTGTAGTATAGAGTAAAATATCTTTAGAGCAAAATCAAATAAACAGGCAGTTGGCATAAAAAAATTGAAGTGTTTGTTAACCACCGTTGTATCTTCAAAAACGCTTTGATTTTGATTTTCTTGTGTACAGCATGTCAGCATGCAGCAGTAGTCGGCCATCATACTTTCACTGTAACCAGCTGCACCTTCTCCATGCTCCTCATCACCTTCTACAGAACCAAGACCATCATGTGGCGGTACAGGAACAGGCAACGAACCGTCATGAGGAACAGGCCTGATGGCAGAATCTAGGCTGGGATATACAATTTTGTGCTTAGTTTTAGTTGAGAATCCACTTGTATTCATGTGGCCAAAGTAGCCATCGTCGAGATGGTCTCGCGATTTCCCTCCACACCATCAGAATTCCAAATGGCATTGCTGCCTTTCGCTGGTTTAGCCAGTCATGCAGACCATTTGAACAACTGGTACAGATGACATGTGGAGTCCAAGATTTATCCTGGTCTCAAAGTGGACAGCCAAAGTATAATTTGTATATCTTCTTAAGATCTGCAGTGATTGAGCGAAGTGCTTTCGTTGTGAATGAACCGCACACATAACAGGGACTGTCTGGATGATTAATACAATGTCTAGGCATGATAATAACTGAAAGCCAGCACAGTTGATGCTGTCTGTCACCTCCGCCTTTGATTTCCAGGACGATGACCCAGAATTCAAACTCAAGAGTTAGATTTAGTATTTCTTTTGCAACAATTCCAGAAAATAAACAATTTGTCGAGAAGTTTACATCAGCAAAACGAAACCTGAGGCAGAACTACCTATGTTTCCCGCCAAACTAAGTTGTGCACACAAAACATACGCACTAGGTCAAATTAATTATACTCAAATGGCAACTAGACAAGTATCAATAAAACATAAATCAATATCTGGTCACCTAGAGAATAGTGATGCTGTCTGTAAGATAAAACACAGACAAATACACTTAGGCAGACTACATGTACATAATATCATACTACATATAGCTTCATCACAAAAACTTGACGTGCTAGAGAAAAACTAAACACAGAATTGAAATCAGCACGAAAAGTACTGCAAAACCCATGCTTTTTTCTGGTTTTATTAAGAGTGAAAAGAGGTGACAGCGAGATGTTGGAGCAGATCTAGCAGATATTTAAACAAAAAAAAAAAAAGTGGGCAGTGGTGGTTCGGTGGTTAGGGAAGCACACTTGTAATTGAAAGATCCCCAACCACCAAGGCACCACTGAGGTACCCTGAGCAAGGTACCGTCCCCCAGCACTGCTCCCCGGGCGCTGAAATAGCTGCCGCCTGCTATGTCACATTGTCACATATGGGTTAAATGCAGAGGACAGATATCGTTGTTGTGCGCTGGGTGCTGTGGTGTGTTAACAATGACCACTGATCACTAAATTCTAAATCCCGCCAGGACACACTTACATACAGAGGCATCCCTATTTAGAGATTAGTGGGCATCCATTGCAACATTATTAAGGTTATTATAGGGTAACTGATGTTAATCAAATATACTTTATCGGATTTTTAAGCTCAGTCTCCTGTAAATGCCTCACTGCAGCCGTCAGACCCTCCCACCCTGCACCCACCTGCACCCTCATACCATGACCTTTGACTCCCCCCCCAGGCACCCCCGAGAGCCTTGCAGAGAAGGAGCGGCAACTCTCTACCATGATCACCCAGCTGATAGGCCTGCGGGAGCAGCTCTTGACCGCCCATGACGAGCAGAAGAGGCTGGCTGCCTCGCAAATGGACAAGCAGCGACAGCAGATGGAGCTGGCAAGGCAGCAGCAGGAGCAGGTGAGGGCCTGTCCATCCACCTGCCCATCAGCCCTCCCGTCTACCCTCCTGCCTGTCTGCCCGTCCATCCACCCGCCCATCAGCCCTCCCGTCTACCCGCCTGCCTGTCTGCCCATCCATCCACCCGCCCATCAGCCCTCCCGTCTACCCGCCTGCCTGTCTGCCCGTCCATCCACCCGCCCATCAGCCCTCCCGTCTACCCGCCTGCCTGTCTGCCCGTCCATCCACCCGCCCATCAGCCCTCCCCTCTACCCGCCTGCCTGTCTGCCCGTCCATCCACCCGCCCATCAGCCCTCCCGTCTACCCGCCTGCCTGTCTGCCCGCCTGTCTGCGCACCTGTCTGCCCAACCGTCCACCTGCCTGTTCTTCTGTCCAACCGTCCACCTGCCTGTATATCTGCCCACCTGTCTGTCCAACCGTGTACCTGCTTGTTCGTCCACCCACCTGCCTGTCTACCCATCCGTCTGCCTGGCCAGTCCGACTGTCCATCTGTAAGCCAAAAGTGCCTTAATCCTCCATCCTTCTATGACTGCGCTGCCACACTAGCCTTTCGTTTAATCTTTTTGTCTGAAAAAAGCCTTATGTCACTAACCCCAGCAGCAGCTGGCGGCTGATTCTTTGCTACTACAGATCTCCAATGTGCCAAATCTGCAACTGTAATGAGGAAAGAAGCAAATTATTATTGTTTAAAACAGATGGTCAATGGAGGGCCAAAAACACTTTTTTCACTAAAAAGAATGATGACTTAAACCTGTGCATTACAAGCGGCTGGAACAGGAATTTGTGGATGGGTGGATGGATGTATGGATGTATGGATGGATGGATGGAAGGATGGAAGAGTAGCAAATACATCTATCCTATAGATCCTAAAGAATAGATAACGTATGCAATTAAGCCATAGTTTTTGACTTTCAAAAGCCTAATTTGCAGATTTTTAATGGAAAATTTAAAGAGTGCATAATGTTATTTTCATAATACCACACCTTTAACATACTTTCATGTTTACCCACATGTATGTCTGAGTTTACTTTTAAGTCTTAATCAGAGTGGAGAGAGGATAATGTGGAAACACACACGCGCGCGCGCGCACACACACACACACACACACACACAAAGCAGCTTCACGTCAGGATGTCAGTTTAACCATCCAGACACGACACAGTAATTAACTGTTGGCACTTGTGAAGAAAGCAGCTCAAATTAATCCTGACACATTTGCGGACGAGTGATACCTCACAGTGAACACTTTGTAATTATATTTGAAAATGAAAATGAATTGACACTTAGAACTAGATTGTCATGCTCGGTGAAGTGGGTTCATGGTTTGGGGGGTTGGAGTGTTAGAGCATTGCCCACCACCACTGGGATTCACCGACCACTGACTGATGCCCCCTGCCCTTCCCCCTAGGAATTCACTGCTGACCGATACCTGCCTGCCCCCCTCAGGGATTCACCACTGACTGATGCACGTAGGGATTTTCCACTGATTAATGTCCCCCTGCCCCCTACTTGGAGATTACCCACTGATTGGTGCCTCCCCCGCCTCAGGGATTCACCACTAGTTGATGCCCTCCTGGTCCCCCCTCGGGGATGCGCCACTGAGCGATCTTCCACCCCCCCGCCTCACTGCTAACTAATATCCCCCTTGGAGATACGCCAATGACAGATGCCCCCCTGGATTCAAAGCTGACCGATGCCTCCCAGGCCCCCCTTGAGAATTCGGCATAGACTGATGCCCCCTTGACCCTTCTTCACAGATTTGCCACTGACTGATGCCCTCCTCCCCCCCCCCGTTCAGGGATTCATTTCTGATTAATGCTCCACTCACCCCCTTTAAGGATTCAGCATTGACTATCGCCCCCCTGGCTCCCCCTCAGGGATTCGCCACTGACTGATGCCCCCCCCCCAGGACTTTGGTCTGTGGAGACACTTCAGACTTTTAGCTCCCAATTCTTATGTTGCGGAGGAGGTGCGTGTTTCTCCTCTCAAGGAGGAGGTATGTGTTTCACTTATAGATGAGGAGGTGTGTGTTTCAGTTATAGATGAGGAGGTGTGTGTTTCTCTTATAGATAAGGAGGTGTGTCTTTCTCCTATACATGAGGAGGTGTGTGTTTCACTTATAGATGAGGAGGTGTGTGTTTGTCCGATAGATGAGGAGGTGTGTGTTTCTCCTATAGATGAGGAGGTGTGTGTTCCTCTTATAGATGAGGAGGTGTGTTTGTCTTATAGAGGAGGAGGTGTGCGTTTCCCCTAGATGAGTAGGTGTGTGTTTCTCTTATAGATGAAGAGGTGTGTGTTTCTCCTATATATGAGGGAGTGTGTGTTTCTCCTATAGATGAGGAGGTGTGTGTTACTCTTATAGATGAGGAGGTGTGTGTCTCTCCTATACATGCGGAGGTGGGTGTTTCTCCTATAGATGAGGAGGTGTGTGTTCCTCTTATAGATGAGGAGGTGTGTTTTTCTGCTCTCAAGGAGGAGGTGTGTTTGTCTTATAGAGGAGGAGGTGTGCGTTTCCCCTAGATGAGTAGGTGTATGTTTCTCTTATAGATGAAGAGGTGTGTGTTTCTCCTATATATGAGGGAGTGTGTGTTTCTCCTATAGATGAGGAGGTGTGTGTTTCTCCTATACATGAGGAGGTGTGTGTTTCTCCTATACATGAGGAGGTGTGTGTTACTCTTATAGTTGAGGAGGTGTGTGTCTCTCCTATACATGCGGAGGTGTGTGTTTCTCCTATACATGAGGAGGTGCGTGTTTCTCCTATGCATGAGGAGGTGCATGTTTCTCCTATACATGAGGAGGTGTGACTTTTTCTCCCAAATATGCCATGAGTAAAGACCAGCACAGATAAAGTGCAGCCAGCATCCTTCAGTGGGTAAGGATGTCTCCTCGTGTTAATTAATGTGGGTTTTGTTCCATTTTATCCTCTCTCTGTGTTGCTGTCAGATTTGCCTTCTGCCCTGTCTTTTTCCCCTGTAATGTCTCTGTGATTGGTGGTTCTGGCTCCGCAGGCCTGCCTCGCGCACTAATCACGCCGTGGTAAGCATGTACCATTGCAGCCCATGACCAGCCTAACACATTGATTAAAGGGCTCAAATGAGGCCATTCTACTTAGTGGCTAATTACCGACACGTGGACCCACGCGGCAGGTGAACGGCTGTGGATCTGGGGCAGATGAGGATGTGCCCCCACAGAGGGTAGGCAGTTAGTGGCAGCCAACCTGGGCTTCCTGTGTATGATGGACTGTCTCACATCCTCTCTCTCTGCCATCTGCAGATTGCAAGACAACAGCAGCAACTTCTACAGCAGCAGCACAAAATCAACCTCCTCCAGCAGCAGATCCAGGTCAGTGCAGTGGAGACCCACAGGCTTCATTACCCCATGGTACCTGGACAGTTCTGGCTGTGCTCACTCTGGGCCACACTGTGACTGCAGGCAATCTGCAGTGTTGTTTTAGCATCTCAAATTGGATCTATTTACTTTAAGGGGAGTAAATTCTTCTGTTAGAATACTAGGCACTTTTTTAGTGATACATTTCAACGTGCTGATATGAGGTTTTTGAAATTCATTCTTGTAATACTCAAACTCCAAAAATTTAAATGCTCTCTTGTCTTGTCGGGCGTTGTTCTTGTTGCTTTGTAATTGGCTATTTGTAACCAGCAGGGGAAAAATTGATGAGAATAATTAGCACATTCTAATTAATGTAAAAAAAAAAAAAAAACTCACAAAATGACACTTAGCCAGTCATATTTGCATTTTTGTGTAAAAATATCTGAAGACTGTAATGTCCCTGAAATAACTGCGTCCTAGCTAAATGACGACGATCTGCTTTTCAAGGAGCTGCTGAAAAAATCTAATAGGGCTCAATGGTTCCAATCAACAGACCGTAATCTGGAGACATAAATACATAAAATAAATATGATGACTTTTACAAACATTTATTATGTCCTAGGCTGTTGTTCTAATTTTATCAAATATATCTTTACTTTGAGAAACAAATGGTGTAGTTACTGGTGACATAGGCCTGTTGAAAGGCCTTTCAGTGTGGGGCTTTGACCTTCAAGTAATTTTGAAATTTTAAAATGCAAATGGAGGGCTCTGCAAACATTCTCACAAAAGACGGAAACAGGGCGAGTGCCGTGAGAAGACTGCTGCTTCCGAAGCGTTTTTGGTGAAAGCTGGCGTGTGCAGCCCCGACGTGGGGGTGTTGGCCTGAGACCACCCAGCGTGCCAGTGTCCACTGCCAGAGCTGCTGTGCAGAAAGAGTCTCAGAACCTCCGCCCTCCTGAGCTGCCTGGGGGAGGCAGGTACCAAATCTGCCTCCGACTCTTCCCCCATAGTCATGTGACAGGAAGTCAGACATGTCTGACTGACTTCCATGTCAGATGCGACGGTCATTCAAATCAGATTCGCCGACTTCCTCTTTTAGGCCTGTTGACCTGTGGCTCTTTCAATCTCAGCAGGGGAGCAAGCTGGCTCCCAGTCAAGGTTGCGGTCGATGATTCACACTGATACTCTGCCTAGTTATAAGAATGAAACCCTTACAATCAAAGAGAAGACAAAACATGTTCCCTCCACCTGCTGCTTTTGATCTGAAATGTCTCATTTTCATCAGCCACCCTATGTTATTCGGTACCCCAAGGACTGACACTAACTAGCCAACATGTGTTAACCACAAGTCAACTTTAACCTGTTTTCATGACATATTCTTTAGTTATGACGTAGTTTGACTTCTTCACTTTCAGTTAATTCTCAGAAACAGGATATATAAAATACCTGTGTTCTTTTTTTTTCTTCCTGAATTTGATCTATTGTGACCTGCAGATGTTCTGATATATGGCACCACATTAATATCAATCCGTTCATCCATCCATACATTTTCTGAAACTGCTTGTTCTATTCAGGGTTGCGGGGGCTCCTGAGCCTATATCACAATAGTCTGCTTTAATTAAAGCTCTCTTGTTAGAAAATGTCCCTTTATTTACTGTAACAGAAACCCAAGTCACAGATAATTAATGTCTTGGGCCAAGTTCAGAACTGGGTTGCTGGGTTGTGTTCTTGACAGTAACCCCAGAAAAGGTGCTAAAATCTTGCTCCTTCAGTTTGAGGTGCGATCCACATTTTCACTCGTGCTGTTGTGCTTCAACTGATCACATCCATTTCTGCTATAACCAGGGCAGACTGATCCCACCCCCTGCTGAGCTTCATGCTTTTAGTTCTTCTATAAGAGAAGGTGGGGGGGGGGGGGGAGTGACAGGGGCTGAAAACACTAGAAGGATCTGAGACACATCATCACCAAATTTTAAAGGCACTCTTTTCATCCCGGTTGATTTATGCAGTGTGGGGATAGAGAGATCGAATCCTCGTTCTTTTGGGATTACAATGATGTGGTTTTCTTAAGATACCAGATGTGTTGATTGCCAAGTCGGGATTTATCTGGAGTTTAAAATCAAGGTCTCTTTCTATCTTTGTCTGCTGCTGCTTCTTGTTGACGCTCACACTGTATCTGACTGATCCCGTCTGGGGAGAAGATCACTATTGTATGATTCAGTGTGGGCCTAAAGCGTCCACTTCTCACATCGGCCACAGAGGACTTAAATAAAAAAGTAAGCAGGGAATGTCTGAACCAGACCAATAAATAAATATTTAATCAGGAAGGACATGTCTCAGGAGTCAGGCTAAAGCAGAGCATGTTCAGAAGAGCAGATCTAGGGCCTGTATCATTAATTTCTTGCTTAGCCAGATAACTTGTCGGATTAAAGGTAGTCTGGGCTAAATGTAAATGAATGAAGATAAAGGCCATTTAAACTGGGGTAACTGAACTCTGACAAGTTATCTAGCGAAGCGAGAAATCTGGCTTCATAATACAAACTCCAGGTCTGTGCTTTTACTGCTAGTTGGAACAGCACAGCCCCAACCACACAGACTGCACTGTTTAAACAGTGGTGGCCTAATGGTTAGGGACAGTGGCAGTGGTGGCTTACTAATTTGGGACAGTGGCAATGGTGGCGTGATGGTTAGGGACAGTGGCAATGGTGGCGTAATGGTTAGGGACAGTGGCAGTGGTGATGTAATGGTTAGGGGCAGTTGCAGTGGTGGCGTAATGGTTAGGGATGTGCACTTATAATTGAAAGATTGCTGATTTGAATCCCTGACTAGTGAGATACCCTGAGCAAGGTACTGACAGCCCAGGCATTGAATTAGCTGCCCCCTGTTATATCATGATGTGATATACATGTTAAATGTAGAGGACACATTTTGTTGTTGTGCTATAGTGTGTCAACAGTGACAACTAATCACTCCCCTCCCCTTTAAATCGTATCCTTACCCTGAATGATGGTGCCCCTTGTTTTCTCCCCCAGTCCCTCCCCCAGCCCTGCAAATCAGGATTATTTTAGCATTTGCCTGGAAGCTGACCCTTTCATATGGCTCTTCTAATTATAGAGGAGTAAATGGTAGGACAGCATATGTTAACAACATGAGCAGCAGTCTATGAAATGAACTGTAAGTTAATAAAACGATCCTGTGCTGTTGGCCAAATGTTAGCCCATGTGTTTCGGGGAGTGATATTTCAACACCGTTGTACTTTGGCACCAGTGACTGTGAGAGAGATAAATGGAAATTAGCCTAACTAAGTTGGCCCCCAGTTCACAGGTTACTCGTGCGGTGAACTTACTGCCTGCCTGCCGCTTCCATCACTGCAGCGCGGCTTCAAACCATCAAGGAAAAGGGGCTTCGTTTTCATGGGAGTGCAGATGCACGCGCGTGTCAGATCTTTTTAGAGTGGTTTGTCGATGCTGTTCATAATTCGGGATCGGTTTACGGAAGGCCAACAGCGTGCATATACTGAAGCGTCGTCTTGAGTGGAGGGGAACAAAGGCGGTGCTCTCATTAGGAAGGCCTAGTGCCTGCCCGCCCGCCCGCCACAGGCCTCTGAGGCCTCTGAGGCCTCGGCAGCAGCTGGAAAGTCCAGTGAATCCAGAGACGTCCCATTGTTCCCGGGATGCATGCCTGATGACACAGGAGAAAGGAGATAACAGCTCGCAACGCAAGAATGCACGCTTCCTGTGGCATCGAGGCTCGCGTGCTGCTGCCCTGCGTCTTACGTTACAGTGGCGAGACCCCAGTACCAATAGTCACCTTCCTTGTGTTCTTTGTCAGGTTAAATATCGTTTCTCCATGGATGCCCTATAGTTTGGTGTTTACAGATTCTGGGATTGCTGGAATGTACTGATTTAAGACACGGCTTATGCACCCTTTTGCCAAGTTAAAATAATCAGGGCAGAAAGATTTATATTAGTGATAAACTCTTCCAAATGGGAAAAGCTGCCTTTTGATTGACTGTTGATGGACGTGGAGCCACTGGCTGGTAGGCTGTTTGTGTTTTATTTTAACTGAGTGGCGTAAAATACCCACTGGACAGGTCTGGTTCTACTTATCAAGCCCAGATCTGCTTTTCTTCTGCCTCATGTGCCAGACGGGGCCCTGCATGCCTCTGCAGCCTGCCCCATATCTCAGGCAGAACCACGGGGGCATAGGCTCTGCCGCCACTCATCACATTTGGCCCCTCAGGGGTGAAGATCTGTAGTCTCTGTCCTAGGCAGCACTAGGCTGGTGGGGGGGGGTACCACAGAGGGTTCTGTTGTGCTGTTTTTCCTATGCAAGGTCAGCCAGGAGCAATGATTAACCTGGGCTTTCGGAAGTAAAATTCTTCCGCAGGGTTAAGTGAGTGACTGCGAGGGGCTAGAATTGTTCTGCGCTTAAGGAGAGAAGGCTGCACTTAATCAGCATCACATGGATATACAGACACGCACAGAAATGTAATACCAGACATGTGTGCGTGTGTATATAAACCTATATTATACCATATATACACACTCACTGCTATATTATATAACCGCTATTTATATGTGGTGCAACTTAATTTAAACAAGATGGAAATACTGTCAGTGCACAGTGCACGGTAAGATTGCTGTGGTTAGTAATGGCTCCCAGGGACAGTAAAGGGGGCGTCTCGCTCTTACGTGATCCCTGCTGACAATTGTCAGATTAAAGGCATGATTTATACAGGGACTAAGCATCACACAACACAAGCAGATGCTGCATGGCCTGCTTTCAATGGCTGAAGGTTGGGGCAAATGCTGGAATGAAAGGGAACATTTCCTTTTTAACAAAGTAATTAAGGAGTTAATTTAGGGTTAATTCAGCATCGCAGGTTTGAGGCATTGTTGAGTACTATGCATTGCACTACAGTGGATTAAAAATGTGGATAACTGAACAAAATTAATGGAATAAGTTAAATAAGTGGCTTCGACTATGAGTAGTGAATATTGAAAGATGTGTAACTCCGTTCCATGGTGGAAATATATATATCTGGCATACGATGACATGTCAGCTGCTGTATTTGGTGCAGCCTTGTAAAAATATCAGCACCTTAACACAGATCCGTTTACGAGTCTCGCCGAGTTTTAACAGTCAGTAGTGACCATGTCATTGGCTCTAGCCCTTTCAGATCTGTGTTTGTGTGCATCTGTATTGCCAAACAGCGATGGAATTGACACATTATGACAAACAGAACTTTGTGTGCCTTTATCCCCATGCAAATTAAGTACAGATGCTTTTTTTACAGACATATTTACTTTTATAGGAGAGTAACAGCCCTTCCTACTTGTGTTAATACATTAAAACAGCAGCAGATCTCAAACTCGTCCACCACGACTGACACAGATTCTTGATTTAACTTTCTATCATCTGACGCATCCATGAAAGGGGGGGGGGGGGCTTGTTTGCTGTCATACTGTGTCCCCGCCTGACCTTCACGTCCCCCGTCCCAGTGGGCTTTCGAAGGTTCCCCCCGTCCCCCAGTCTCCCACCCTAATTGATTTCCTCATTACTTACAACAATTTATTACGCAATTATGAGGCGGAAAAGTGAGGGCACGGCTGGCGGCTCAGCCCTCGCCCCGGCACCGCCGCCGGCTGCCCGCGCCGTTTTAATCACCTCGGCTGTAATTAAATCCTTTGCTTTGTTTGTTGCTGTTCG
Source organism: Cyphomyrus plagiostoma (assembly GCA_019775915.2). Taxonomy (NCBI): domain Eukaryota; kingdom Metazoa; phylum Chordata; class Actinopteri; order Osteoglossiformes; family Mormyridae; genus Cyphomyrus; species Cyphomyrus plagiostoma. The sequence goes on along the minus strand of JABFEA020000010.1, from coordinate 24,367,094 downwards.
GCGCAGGACGGGTGCACGCGCACACAACAGCGGCGTTATGGTGAATGATTAAATAATTAGCGTGATGCACATGAATCGCGGCGGCTGACTAAAGAATGCGCGCAATTCTTTTGTGTTTCGCCGGAGGCTCCCATGGCTTTTATACCTGCAAATTGTCTTTAAATGCAAGATTTTAATATACCACAGAAACGCCGAAAATAGAACCTGTTAATGACGAGATGCAAGCAGCCAATTATCACTTGTGTTTAAATAGCGATGGGGATGAGGGAAGTGAGAGGGACTCGTGTGTTCGCCCATGGCACCGAGAGTGACCTTCACCAGGCAGCACTGGCAGAACCGGAACCGGAACCAGAACCAGAATCAGCCCAGACACCCAGCCAGGAGAGACCCAAGTTGAAAAGACACAGGCAATCTTTCCCTCTTTGATTTAATGTACATACACTCAGGGTGCAAGTCATTCTGGTTAGTAGCTTTTTTCTGAAGGGGGGGTTAGTCAATTTAATTAGTTATGAAATGTGAGTTCTTGTCAGGAGCCAGAAGAACTGCTGACATTAAGTAACGTCGGTGTGAACAGTAAAGCTACCCCCCCATCTAAAAGTTAATGATGCAAAAAAAAAAAAAAAAACGGCTTAATAGGTACAACCTCGGAGATGGGGGTGATGGTTTTGAAATTAAACTAAGTGGATGAATGGGAAGCTGTCAGTGCAGCCAGCTTGTTTGAAACTAATTCATGAATTACAAAGGCAAACAGTTGGGCCATGAGGTGGATTTGTGCCGTAGCCTGTCTCAGACTGTAGGGAGCGCTGCTAGCAATATTGTCAGGGTTCCCCCACTGGTGTATGAATGCTGCAGTGTTTTGAGTTAACGGGAGTGCTTTACTTAATTGAGTGTAAGACAACTGGGGTACACTGCTTCAGGGCACGCCCCCTAGAGGCACTCTGGAGCAGCTGCACACGCACATACAAGGTGGAGATGTCCGCGCGCGAAGCTTGATTTGTCCGACTGACAGTCCATCCATGTTGCGAGATGATGCGATAGGGGAATGTAATATAGTTATGGTGAAAGATCTTAATTAAGAGCTCACCCCTAGGTCCTAACCCAGCGCATTATACAGGGCCTGGATGGGGCTCAGATCAAAGCAAGGAGGCCCAGCTCAGATCCTGTCATGTCAGGGGGGTCAGTGAATAGGAATGGGTGGGACCCCCCCCCCCTGCAGTGGGGGAGCTTCTTGTGGTCACGCCTCCACACTGGCCTCCATACGGGGTGTCACCGCAGTGCTGATTTGAAGGCCACTGGGTGCGTGGAGCGGCCAGCCACTTGCGGAGGGGGCCGATGTTTTCTTAGGGCTCGGGTGGCAAAGTAAAGCATTCAGCCCGTGACGCCGGGCCCCCGATCGCCACCGGAAAAGAATAGAAGGACCTTTTTGTTCAAGCGGCCGAAGGAAAACCTGGGCATTCCCTGTGGAACACAAAGAAAGGGCCGTTTTGTCCCGTGCCTTTTTTCAAAGACAGCATTTTCTGTTTTTCTTTTTACTCTTTCCTTCCATAATTATTCTCGCTCGTCACCGGGTGTGCACATGACATCTGAGTGCATTTTGGAGTCCCAATGCACTCATGTGCCTGCAGTAAACACCCCACCCCACTCTGCTGGACAAACACAGTGGGCTGTGTTGTTCTGACAATCCCAAGCAGCCGAGGGCAGTGGGCAGAAAATGCCATCATCCCATTACATCGCTGACGCACAGGGTCCCCGTAAAGATTTTTGGGAACTTTTACAAACAGCCTTTTTGTGTATATAAGCAGTTGTTTTGCCCAGGTGTCATTCATCCCCACGAGACACAAAAACAGGTGAGAGCAAGCTTGGGGTCACAGCGCAGGTTCATCCAGCGTGCCACGCCCCTGGAGCTGGGCGTTAAGGGCCTCACTGGCTATTCTGCCGAGGCCAAGGCTCAAACCAGCTCAGTTAGCTTCCAGTCAGCTGTTATTTTTTTCGTACAATGCAGTATTTTCAAGCCAGATTAAATCAATAAAATGAACAGAAGCAGCTTTTATAGACGTAGGTTCAGGTTAATTATTTAAAAAATGGAGAGATGGATGAATTTATTTTCGATAACGTTCATGAAGATTCTAGGCCAATTAGAACAGTCTCTCTCTCTCTCTCTCTCTCTCTCTCTCTCTCTCTCACACACACACACACACACACACTAAAGCAGCTCCACAAGGTCAATTTAAGCCACAAAACAGGGGCAACACTCTGCCCCCCCCCCCCCATGTCCATCACCCCTTCCTTGTCCTGTGGGCTGGAGGTTCGTTGCACCTCCTTCCAAGGGCATATATCTCGCATTAACGATGCTGGTCCCCAGCTCCCTTCTGGGTTTGTTTATATCTCTTCTCTCCCCCCTGATTACCCATGCCATTTGAGATAGTCCCTATAGGTTTCACCAGTTTACTGCAAAACATTTTAATTTTCTGACCAGGCTTTGCCTGCCTGTGATTTTTAAGGATTTCTCCCAAGCAGCAACCCCTGTGCTGACCCTTTGCCATAATTCCAGCAAATCTAACACTCAGAATCCTGATAATAATCAAAGAAGCATTGGCCAGACTCAGAAGGAAAGTACAGTAATCAGAGAGAAGAAGTGATTGTAGTGGGACCTAAAGGAAAAGATATGGATCATGTAAATAAAATGCTCAAAGAGAGAAGAGCCTAAGGCTTAACTTTGATATTTCAGAGTTTCCAGAAACCTAATCGCTTCAAGTATTTGCAGACTTAAACAACATTTTGTGTGATTGTGGCTGTACCACAGTCATGCCTAAGTTTGCATTCTTCACAGATATAGTGTATTTCCATTGTGTGGGAGATGGTTGTCTTCTTTCCATTTTTACTATAGATTTAATAATTTTCTGTAAACCAGCAGCATTTGTCCACTTCCTGTCCACTCATTGGTCATTGATCATACAGAAGTCGTCCCTGTAGCCCTTCCGTCTCATGGTTGCTCCTGTAATAGGTTTCACAGCACATTTCAGCCTAGTCCAGCTTTCAGACTTGGAGTTATGGGTGTAACCTATAAGGTGCAATGGTGTTGGAAGTTCCCCGAGTGACATTCGGTTTAATGTGCTGTATGCACATTCAGTAGCTCCATTTCAGTTGGTGGACAGGAGGCAGTCTTCAGATCTTTAGACATCCAATATAAACACATTGCAGTGGCTGTCCTGCAAAACAACTGGCTTTACCCTGTGATGAATTAGCAGAAGAAGAAGCCGTCGATTGGCTATTTCTTTTCGAGGAGCTTAGGTTCTCAGGTATGTCTGATTTCCTGGCCCACGCACGTTAAATAGGTTTGTGCCACTTGTCTATTTTAGATTGTCCCTTTAGTCAAAGGTCTTAGATGCATCGTTTACAAGTGATGTGAGTGCCAGTGCTCGCTGCACAAACACCTATCTGACATAATGGAGATTGTGTTCCTAGGGCTGCAGATGTTAATCTCTCACCTGTCAGTTAAAGCAGCTATTTCCTGAAGCCAATAAACCCAGGAGGTAGCGTGCCGGTGGGGGAGGAGGGATGGCCTGCAAGGGGCTGGCAAAGGCCTGGTTTTGTCAAAGCTTCGGCTAGACAAAGAGCCTTTGTTGGACACCTGGTGCACTAAAGATGATCGACCCCCACCGCTGGCTATTCCCCGCTGTCCTTTTGCAAGAACAACGATAACTGAGGGGTAGAGATTCAGGTACAGGTCATGTACCGTAAGGGATGTATTGATCGCAGCCTGAGGCCACACTGAGGCAGGTGGAGTATTCCAGGCTTTGATGGCAGCACCACAGCAGTCTGCCGGGTGGGGTAGCCGCTTCCTCACGGTTTCAGCATGGAGGAGTGTGGTTAACCTGCGAATGACTCACAACACACAATTAACATGTCCTGTGGGACAGGCTGCTTTAATGCAGAGACTGCAGGGCCCAGTGGACCGTCTCATTCAGCACTTTTTTTCCCGGAATGTTCCATGCACGCAACACGGCAGCGGTTGTTTAATTGGCGCAGCCGTTTGATTTTCACCTTATTTGGCGTCCTCGTGGATGGACTGTGCCAGCTGTTACTGACTGCGTATGCCGTAGTATCCATCTCCCAGAGTGCCTCTCTGCAGTCGAGCTGTCCCCGCCAATCCCCTGTGTAAAATTAGATCCACCCAGCTTCCATTCTCAGAAATACGGGCAAAGCACGGTGTACAAGACAGACCACTTTCTTAAGAAGGTTCTGTCTTCTGATTGCACACGTGCGTCGCTGGCCGACTGCCTTTTTTTTTTCTTCAGAAACCATCTTTGCACACGACACGCCAGCCAATGATGCTCATTGGTCCTGAATCAACAGATGTTCAGTTCAGATGAGGCTGTGAGTTAACTGGTACTCGCATGTTTACCTTTTTCTAGCCCGGAAATTGACGGCCTCCGAGAGTCAGAATGTGAGATTCAGCAGCAAAAGAAAGATTCCCTCTCATCTTTCCTTATCTTGCCAGTACCAGAGATATTTGGACATATTTAAACAATTCCCATTGCTTATGGAAAGAAAAATAGTGTGATGAGGCAGACAAAACTCAATTTGCAGATAAATGTTAGATGGGTTTGGGGGGGGTTGTACCCTGGGACCTCCCCAGGCCCTTGAAAACAGAGAGCTGCATGGGTGCTGACAGTGGCCGGGCGCAGTGATGCAGTGAGCTGCACTTCTCAGTTTCTTCATGGCAGCTTCTCTCTCTTCTGCCAGAATCCCGTCCTCAATGTCACCACCTGCCATGTTTATCTCTTTACTGCTCACATTACAGGCCATTAGTGCTGATGTTAACTCGTAAGCCATTAAGTGCTATATTTTATAAATTTTCCCTCTTTTTTTTTTTCCTCTTTTTTTTTGAGAAAAGCCTGGTTCTCTATCTCTAACTAAAATTATGTTTCCTGGTGCGTTAACCAAACAGAAACTACCCACGACATGTTCCGCGTACGTGCAGGGGAAGGCAGGGCAGCGGAGGTCACCCAGGTCGGACGCATGGCTGATATATTTCAGAGTGGGGGGTGCGCGCTACACGAAGGGCCTGCCCCGTCACCCCCCCCCCCCACTCCACCATGCAGGGTTTCACTTTGACTGATTGCTGCAGATGCTCCGTCTCGAGTGCGAGGAGCCGGAACCTGGACGCAGGTCTTATGGGATGAACGGCGGCACCTGTTTCTCGTAAGTTAGCAGGCCAGTTAGCCTCTTCATGTATTTTTAATGAAGCGCCGGGGCAGATGGCGAGGAGTGGCACTGAGACAAAGGGGAGGTGGAGCTGCGCAACAATGCGGGCGCAGTTACACCGGAGTGGGGGGGGGGGGGCATGGGTGCCGTGCTCACATCTGCTACTCTCTGCTCCCTCCTCTGACTCCTGAAGATCATCCTGCCTGTTAAAATATTCCGGGCACCCAGCTGGTTGGCACACAGACTAGTCACCGAGAGATGGGGTTGAGGAAGGGGGGGGGGGTGAGGTTGCTTGGGTCTCTTTTTGTCCAGAATGCGATCCTTATTTCACATGCATGGGTGGTGACAGAACGCCTCTTTATCTTGAGTCGTCATCAGCGTCGCTGGCTCGCTCCTGCTCTCACTCACGTTTCATTGGCTGCTGGAAGGAGAGCCCAGGATGCTAACTCTGCTAGCTGGCGCTTTGAAGCATCTGCGCATTTGATTTCCCTTTCACCGACATTAGTGCCGTCGATTAAAGTTTAATGTGGAGGGTTCATTACTGCAAATCTCAGGCATGCGGCGTGAATGCTGCTCGTTTCCTCGCGACGCACTCTGCAGCGTTTCTTAGTTGAAAAATATATTTATTTATTTCTTCCCCCTGAATATTCAATAGAGTGACTGTCATTGCTGGCACCTTTTCAGTTCTTGTTCAGATATAATGAATTCATTTAGAAGGCAATTTTCTATGAATCTAAAAATGCGCTCCTGGGCTAGTTTTATTTCTTTCATTATTTTTATAATATTCTATGATCGATTGTCTGGACAGATCACAGCACAGTACTGCCGAGTCTCAAATATTTCTATCCGCTCAGATCTTAGCAGGAACGTCATGGAAGCTACCAGGCTTTAGTTCAAGAATAGCTGTCTGTGTCTTTAAAAGCTTGGAGTGTGAAAAAAACTGAGAGGAGAAGTAAGTGTTTCCCTGGAGCTTACCTCTGGGCAGTCAATAGAGTGGTCTTAGGGGTTTGTATGCAGAGGGGGATTAGACCGGTTGAGCTGTTCTGCCCGTGTGAAGTGGGGGGGTGGGGCAGAAGACATATTATGAGTTGGCTTACCTCAGCTATAATGGGGAGCGAAACGGCAGCTCGAAGGGACTTGATTTCATGCCCTGATGCCACAGCAATAATTGCACATAGGCTCTGTGTTACCAAGGAATGAATGAAGGTACATACTGAAAACTGTTTCTTATTGCAGATGACCTTTATTAACCCTTCTTCTGAGCAGAGCCCCATGCCCCCCCCCCCCCCCAAGCTGGTGAACAGATTACATGGCAGCATTTCTGGACCCTGTCAGGAAAGGAGCTGACAATGTTTTAACTGATCTGGGACCTGTTTTAACTCGCGACACTGACTCAGATTCAGTTGGTACCCTTTTCCGGGGGGGGGGGGGGGGGGGGGGGGGGGGGGGGGGGGGGGGGGGGGGGGGGGGGGGGGGGGGGGGGGGGGG
>JABFEA020000010.1:24339310-24355414 GCA_019775915.2 Cyphomyrus plagiostoma | reverse complement strand
AGTTAAGTTCTCCCCAAGCGAGCTTGATGGGCCGAATGGCCTCCTCTCGTTTGTATTGTTCTTATGTTCTTATGTTCTTAAGTGTGGACTCTAGCTTGGGGCCTGGCACCACCTTCATAACAAGCTCTCCTACTATAGTCCATCAACACTGGGAAATGGGTCAGGAGGTGTTTAACATTGGTCAGCACCTTCTCCTTGGTCTGTATATGTAATAATAATAATAATAATAATACATATTATTTAAATAGCACTTTTCAGAATAAAATCTCAAAGGTGCTTGCGTTGAAGAAAGTCAACAGATAACAAAACAATAATGCATGTTATGGATAAGGAATGTTATGGACTTGAGCGAGGTTTTTAACTTGTATTTGAAATCTGGCACAGAGGCCGAAAGACGAATATCACAGGGGAGGGAGTTCCAAAGTGGGGGAGCTAAACAGGAACATGCGTGGTCACCATAGCTGTGGAGTTTCGGAGGGGGGGGGGGGGGTGTGGAGATAGCCAGAAGGGCAGGATCTAAGACTGCGGGGAGGCTGGCAGGGGAGAAGCAATTCAGAAAGATAAGATGGGGCTTGGTGGTTGAGAGCATTGAATGCCAGATTCTCGGGAGCAATGAAGGAGATCCAGTCTGCACCCCTCCACAAGCGCAAAAGTACAGGCAGCAAAGTGAGCTGGGTAGGCGTTTGGGGGAAGACTGGCGCACCTTGTTCGCACTTGCCTGGATGTCTGTTGCTCATTGTCTCAACCTGTGTGCATTGTTCTCACACCCCCCTGCCTTCCCACCCCCACAGGTGAGAACTACCCTGTGCAGTTCATCCCGTCGTCGATGGCAGCCGCCGCATCTGGACTGAACCCGCTCCAGCTGCAGGTAAGAGCGAGAGCATGAGCGGCTTGGGAGGCGCGGGACCCAGGACCCCGCTAACCTCTAGCTGATAACCGAACACCAAACTAACTTCACCTTTAGAACCTTCTCTGATAGCCATAATGCCTGTAAAACACAGTATGCCTCTAGAGTTCAACTACATTGTCCTGCACCTGTAACAACTTATACTATGACTCTTAGGTACTTAGCAGCCCCTCTGAACACTGCTGTTTATTTAGTTATAGGGAATAAATCACCTGTCAGCTCCCTTATCTATGGTGTTTTGTTAGGTTGACAAAACATTTTTTCACTCATTGGGATATTTGCATGGTGAAACGGCAGGATATGAAGGGAGCATGAAGAGGTATGTGGGCAGATTGCAGACGTGTATGAGCGCTTACTCAGAGACAAAACTTTGCCAGCCAGAAAGCAGTACTGGGTGCATCATGAACTTCAAGTGGAAATATCTAATAAAACTGATTATCTCCATTTGTCCCCCCCACCCATCTTGTCATCGTCATAATTATGGCTGTTATTAAGCTCTCTGCAAGCATTCGCCTGGTCTTTGTTCAGAAATAGGCGATAAGTATTCCCTTGTTACTGTCATCAAGTTGTATTTACATAACAAATATGCAAAATGGGAATGGGAGGCTAAAGCCACTGTGCAATTACACTAATGTTATTACTCCCGCCTGCCTGCCTGGGAAATGATGAGTGCGGCCTGCGGGTCCGGCGAAGCCGCAAGATGGATAGTGTCTTTTGAAACTGCCCGATCATAAATATTTAAGCTTCTTGGACGCTACTTGAAGAAGAATTTCAAATGCGAGCCATCGGACCCTTGACTCTCCCTTTGAAACAAAAGAAGGTAGAAGAGGAGTGTGGGGGCCCTCTTTCGGCGGAGGGGCTTGTTTCATCAACAGCAGCGACAAGTTGTCGATGGCGATTAGACATTAAACTCTCTGGGAGCTGCAATTGTCGCTAAACAAGGCTGAGCGTTAGCAGCGGAATGCTAGCGGAATGCTAGCGGAATGCTAGACGTCTGCGTTTTTCTCCTCACTGATACATTCGCACGATTTGTCCTGCAGAGCTTATTGCCATCGGCATTAATGGGTCTTGGCAAGTTGAAGCAGCGCCCTTGGCGGGTGCCAGTAGGGTCTCCATTACTGCGCGGCCATACGGAGGCGTGGGAGGGACACGGCATGTCCCTGCGCGTCCGTGGAGGAATGAAAGTCTTGCCGCCGGAGTCACGAATTAGGAAGGCTCCCGAGAAACTTGACGCAGGTTAAGGGGTTTGCTTTTTGGTTTTCTGTGGAGACTAGCTGGTAGGAGGGTGTTTAAAAGCCCACTCAATATTTGCCCCGCAGCTCTCAGAAGCAGGGTGAGTCCTTGTTTGATTAGGCTCCACGTGCTGTACAACCCTGTGCTGGGTTATGGAGATGGGTGACCTCAATAATAAAATAATAATCTCTGCCGTTGTTTTCTGATGTGTGTCAGAAAAGTCAGAAAAAAAGGTAAAAAAGAGCCTAAATGGAAGTGAAGAGCGGTGATTGATGACTACGTGTGAACTCTCTGATGTGTGCTGAGCCCCTGTTCCAGGGTTTATATCACATCTGCCTGTGCCTTCATTTCATCTCTTTCCAGAAAGATAGGCATATCTTTTCCACTCTGAAGCCACATATATATGTGTATATATATTTATGAATTCAATATATATGAATTCTTTTACATCATGCTGTTCCCTGCAAATGTTTCAAAGGAAATCTGACCTCTCCTGTCATAATTCTGCAAGTTTCTACAGTTTGGTCCAACAGGAAACTGCATCAGTCAGATATACTGCCCTTTGATACAGCCCTTCATAGAATACTTTTAGGCTACACTTGTTTTGTGTATGGGTGTCTCACTGTTGCTTCACATTGTCTAGATTGGACTTTTGAAAACCATTTGTGCTCCCTGTTTGTGGAGTTAGTATGTTCTTCCTGTGTCACATGGGTTACCTCCAACAATCTGAAGGCATGGCCTCTCTACCTGTGTCATGTCATGGTGTGCCTAGGATGAGTGGTTGGGAGATGGATTGATTACCCACAATGCCTTGCTTGTTTCCATGAAAATCTGGACTAGATGCACAGTATTCTTACCTGTACCTTGGAACAAGAAAGCGATAAAAGATATTGACCTGAATGTTTGAAGTGACGTTGGACAGGCAGCGTGTTGGAGCTGCGCGTAATTTGCCTGTCATTGCAGGTCCTTGGTGGCTCTTGCCTGCCTTTGCTGGCAGTTCCGCGCCGAGAGTAATTCCACTCAGCATCTCCCTGACAAATTGTTCCCAGCCCACGAGTCATGAGCAAAAAAAAAAAAAAAAAGACCAGAATGCCTCTCTTCATTAGCTCTCACGCCAGGCTGGGATAAGCCAACCCGGGCAGGAGACGATATCGTCATCTGAAACCGTTCCATCTCCATCGGAGTGCACAGCCATGGCCAAACTGTCGGGAAAATTGGCCTGGCTGCTGTACCCAGTGACACCAAACATTATGTCCCAGATTGGGAATGACACATTGTGAATCATTTAATCTAATAAGAGTAAGGCAACGGTGCAGTCCGTTTACAGTAATTAAATAAAAGTATTTTACGAGGTGGTGTATATACTCCGGTCATGTGACCCACCTTCGTTCGGCATCACTGTGGTCCTCATTTAAGGCTGGCCCGTTAAGCACCCAGGCACTATACGAAACGTAAACAAAACTTAGAGAAATGTCTGCTTTTAATAACCAGACGGACGTTTTTTAAGTAAGAGTCATTGGATAAAGCAGAACATCTGTGCCCCCCGCCGGCCCAGCAGTAACATGCCAAGCAGAAGCACATTGAGACCCGCCGGCTGCTTACTCTCGGCGAAATTGCTTGACTGAATTGCCAGGCCGCAATTACTGCCCATCATTCTGCGAATGGCAACTCTCAGAGGTCGCGATTAAGCCCGTCCAGCTTCAGCGTGATAAACAGGTGACGTGGGCACTGGCAGACCCTCTAGAGGGACACTCTAAAAACTGCTTCTGCATGACTGAGGAGGAAGAGGAGGAGGGAGAGAGGAGCTTCAGTGAGAGGAAGTCCTCCACCTCAGACAGGGACCCAGGGTAACCTTACGTTGTCATTGTCTGCCATTTCTGTTTTATTTTCTTTCTTTAAACCCCGGATACGTGGGCGTTTGGGGTTTCCACTTTTACTGGCAAATGCAGTACCATGACTTCTGAGCTATAAAGAGATGAAAAGCGGCAGAGCAGATGTTTGCATTGCTGGGCAGCGCAAGAGGAAGCGGCAGGTTTCAGCTTCTCTGCAGCCAGGCGGCGGTACGCGCCGCCCCCAGCGCTGCCGGCAGATCATTTACAGCAAATAATGAAGCGGACAGATGGGTATTTAGGCAGGCAGCTGTACGGATGGCCTGTGCGCGGAGCGGGCTGAGGGACAGATGGACGGAGGCCCAGGTACACGGGAAGGGGAGGCCTCACGCCACACGCATGCTGTCTGGCACGGCAGTGAAGTATGGCCCGGCCACCGGGTCGAGCCAGGACGACTGGCCCGGGTGGAGTGCTCAGCCCAGATGTCTTTCAGGGGGTGCGGTACCTATCCCCTCTCTGACGACCCAGAATCCATCTGTCCTGAGCAGTGAGCGGCTGGCAGGAGAGCACGCTGTCCGGGGGAAAAGGGTTTTGGGGCGCGGGAGGACGCCAGCAGATTAAACAGACGAGGCTGAGCTGGGCAGTACCAGGATAATGAGCTTGATGTATAAGCATGCCTCTCCTGGCATCTGGGCCTGCCTGTGGCATGAGCAGGCTGGCTCCACAGAAAAAGGCTAAACAAAAGAAAAGTTAATGTCAGCATCTTCGAGGTAGTGGTGACCTTCGAGGGGGGGGGCGGGGCGGCTCTGACCTCCTTTTCCTTCACCAGGTTAGACCCCGTCTTGTTTTGGTCTGGTGCTAGCTGGACTCACCAGGCCAATCAATACGTTTGAGACTCTGGTTTCCATTGAGAAGGGGAGGGGTGCTGTTATGGCTGGAAGCAGAAAGACCGTCCATATGCGCTACCAAGCAACATCTGTCCCTTCGCCCTTTGATGAACAAATAAGAATTTGATGTTTCCCTGCCAGCCTAACACAGAGAGCAGGGCCATCTCCACGGTGACGTGACGAAGGGTTAGCACATGGAGTTCCCCCTGAGTTTCCGGTTAAACATCTGTGAGACCACATAACAGTGAGGCGCCCTTTGAACAAAACGCACTCCCCGATGGAAAAAAAAACACTCCCCAAGATGCCATCTTCCCGAAGGCCTGTGCATTTTTTTTGCAGCACTGACTGTATGGCGCTTACTCCAGCAACAATATGCTTCGAAAAACTGCACATGAAAATTTGCTCCTTTCAGTGCACCGTGTGCTGCCTGTCTCGGTGAGCAAAGGGTCCTGGAAGCATATTGTGACTGCAGGGCGTAATTCCGGAAGAACATCATCAGAGACAGAATACTGAACTTTCCGGTTTTACCTTTGCTGCCTCCAGAGGGGTTGCTTTTAATTAGCAGAGGCTAACGGGCTGACCTGAGACCAAGCCCTGCTGTTATGAAGCCTGCGGTGATCACAGAGCTAGGGGCAGGATGAAGGTGCTGGGCTCACCGCGACAGATGATAGTCTCGTGTGTGCGTGTGTGTGTGTGTGTGTGTGCGTGTGTGTGTGTGTGTGTGTGGATTATGTTTATATGACATTGTGGGGACCAAATGTCCCCCACAATGTAATTAAAAAAAAACATACTATTTTGACGTTGTGGGGACCATTTTCCAGGTCTCCACAAAGATCTGTGCAATCAAAAAACAAAAAATGCAAAAAAAATTGTTTGGTTATTCAGTGTTAAATTTAGGGCTGGGTAGGTGGTTAGGTTGTCATGTTGGGATAAAAATGAATGGAGAGGCATAAATACAAATGTGTGTGTGTGTGTGTGTGTGTGTGTTGGGGGGGGGTCTGCTGCAGATATGACAAGAAGATACTCCTGTTTTCTCCAGTTTTTTCTCGAGTTTCTCGAGTAGACAGTGGTGTTACTACTGCAGCTGATGTTTGTGCCTTCAACAGAAAGGAGGTAGAGAAGTGACCCATTCTTCTGCTAAGGGTCTGTAGGGCTCCAGCCCCGCATGCATATGAGTAGCGAGGGAGGAAGATGAGTTGCAGTGTAGCTACGTGTGCTTTGTGTGTCTCTCTGTGTCTAGCAGTTTGTGTGTGCGCCCCTGTGCGTGGAGCGCAGTTTAGCTTTAACTGTGTCGGTGTCACTGTGTATTTGTCCTGCGACAGCTTTTGGTTGGTGACCCTGTGATACGGCTGACAGAGCACAGTCCCCAGGGACCTGCGAGGGGGTGCAATTCTGATGTTTATGTGGTTCTTCAGACTAGAAAACACACGCACATACACTCACTGGAAAAGCCTCTCCTTTCAGGTTTCAGGTCTCATTTGAGTTCTGTTCTTCTTTGAACTCCTTTGAGCTTCGGGCAGCATCCCTGTAAGGTGTCCATGTTCAAACTGCTTGAATTTCAACCTGTCAGACAAGGAAGAGGGGGAGAGGCCTTCTGGACAGGAGACACAGAGCTCAGCTTGTCCTTGTTCTCATTTAGCTAGCTCACCTTCATCATTACCGTGATTACCTCTGTTACCTCTGTTTGCAGAGGTCTTAAACAATGGTGGAGCACAGCATGGGGTTTCTTCAGAGGTGGGTTGATGGTCTGTGGGGGACGGGGGTATAGCTGCTGTGAAGCTGGTAGATATCATCCAGTAAGAATCTACAGGTAGACTTAAACTTATTCATTATGACCATGACTGTATAGTTCCTCTGTGGTCACCCTCCCTCAGCTGAGCTCTGGTGGCACAACTGAATTGTAGCTGCAGTGCTTGGGACCGTAATGAACATTGGATGGCGCTACAGTAAGGAAGACTACATGGCTGGACAGTAAGGAATGTTGGATGCTGAGACACTAAGGAAAACTGCATGAGGGACAGTAAGGAACACAGTATGATGGGAGAATAAGTAACACTGCATGGTGGGACACTAAGGTATGTTGCATGAGACATTAAGGAACATGACAGGACAGAAAGGAGAACTATTTGATGGGCAGTAAGGAATACAGTATAATGGGAGGGTAAGGAACACTGTGTGGCAGAACAGTGAGGAACTCTGTGCGGCTAACTTCTTGTGCATATAACACTGTCTTTCCTTTTTTGCGGCTGGCTGTAATGAGCCACTGGGGCTAAGTGATTCTTCCTAAGCTGTGACCCATTAACTATTCATCACAAAAGACTGGCTCACAGTCTCTAATTTGGACCGAAGCTCATTTATTCAGTCTTTCCGGAACAATAAAGTTCTCCCCACACAAGGTCAGCCTTCTCACCCATCCACAGCGACTTCAACAAACATCTGTCCAACAGACTAGCCCTCACAAGTAGCTTGGAGGAACGTAAGGATGTTTTTGCATGCTCACACGTAACCCTCAAATACTTCCCTTTTCCACACTCACAAAAGATTTCTGCACTTTCTGGATTTTTACAAGTAATTCCTCCTTATTTTTGCCTACTCGTCCCATAACAAATGGGGATCTGTATGATCTCGAGAGGTCCTCAGTTATCGTTGTGGGAACCTAATCGGCGTGTTGTTTCCACTGCTGATGGGCCTTAGGTCGCTCCAGGTCTCTCACAAGAATGGTGCTTTTGTGCAGTGCTAATGGGAGGGAGATAAAGTTTCGCAGAGCAGAAATGCATGTTTACATCATGGGATTGCTGTTCACAAAACACCATCTCGGGGACAGCAAAGTGTGGTCTGCTGATTCTTCCCTTCCCACCCTTGCTGCGATAAGGATGACATTTTGTGTTGTTGCATTAAAAACTTACCAAATCCAGTTATAAAATCCAAAAGCAGAAAGAACAAGTCAGGATAAATATAGATCTTACACAATTGCAGCATGCATTGCCCTGACAGAAAAGATAATAAAAGCATTGTTTGGTGTATAAAACTCTAATTTGTTTACAGGATTTGCCTGACTGTCCACATTAAGTGAGATTCTTACTAAAAATAAAGGCTCTGTCCAACTGACTAACCTACTACAATTAGTTAAGTAGAGAGAACTCTCACTAAGCAGACAACAGGCATATGCTGCAGGCATCACTTTTTATAAAAGCAGCATTCGGAGCCTACTCACAGAAAATGACACGAATGGCAGCTCGCAGATTCTAATCCTTGCTTCTTCCCAATTAGGAGGAATATCCATTTTAGCCACTTTTTAGCTTGCCAGTAAATAACCATAAAAGCTTAAGGAGTTACTGCCAGTCTAGGGGACTCTTCTCCCTCCCAGAGGTGGCAGAAAAAAGCAAAACATCATCATGCTTTTTTATAAAACCACCATGAAAATACGCTAGCCCGGGTAAGATTGTGCTGGGCAATCAAGACAAGTAGTAATGATAAATAAGTTGGCACTGTAGTCTTTTCATCTCCTGTAATGTAAAGAATATTGACTGACTCTGTTGGTCAGGTGTGCTTATTTCATGCCGTTTCCTGAATTCATAAATTAAAAGCTTGAGATGAGAAGCAGAGCATTCAGCTTCCACTCGTTTATGTTTCAAGTCTTTATGTGTTGCCTTTACTGCAGCTTGATTAATGCTGTTTGGACTCTTTTCACAGCAGTACTGCACTGTAACTGTAAAGTAATAATACTGAGGATACATTACATACACACAGTTAGCTTTTATGTAGATGTTAAATACTATGTCTTCAGTTGCCCATATTGAAGATCTCCTATTTGTGCTTTTTTGTGACATAGCACACTAGCAAGGTCTTGATGCTAACTCTCCATTGTTTTCCTTACTTACAGCAGTTGTACGCTGCCCAGCTGGCCAACATGCAAGTCTCCCCAGGCGCCAAGATGCCATCGCTCCCACAGCCTCCAAACTCATCAGGACCTGTCTCGCCCACTGGCCTGAAAAGTGAGAAAAGGTCCTCAAGTCCTATAACACAAGTCAAGGTACGTTTATGTCTCCACAGCAGGAAAGCTCACTCCATTCCACATGCAGTTATGGTCTAACTATTCTAGTTCTGCTTACATCCATCTCAATCATCTTTGGACAAGATTCCCCTCTAGTTGAGAGTATAGTGGCAATTTTACTATAATGTCACATTACAGGACTGCAATGTTAAAAAAAATTAAGATTTTTTTCCCCTTTGTTGGCTGGATTGTTAAGCACCTGTACATACAAGTGATGATTCACAAAATTATTATTAAGGCAAAAGCCTTTAAAACCATTCAAGTCCTTTACCATGGTATAGAACTATTGTACCTGTCAATGCTGACTGTCTCCTTAGGTCTTGATATTATGAGATGCATTTATAGATAGTCATGTGAATGGCGTAGTCAATAACCAATAGGGGGAAGTTATTCTCACTGCTGGTATGTTCCTGTGGCCCTTCATACTCTATGATACTGGCCACATTTTAAACATGCCCAGCACCAGCACTGAAATGGTGGGTGGGCCACAAAATTCGCTACGGGGCCTGGGGGTGAATCTTACACTTTTTTGTATTGTTTGTAATACTGCTATGTACAGGGGACATAGCAGTATTACATTGATCAGTCATATCAATCTTAGTCTCTGACACATTCAGTTAGGCCAACAATTCGCGATATTCAAGCAACTACTTCTGTGAAAACAGATCAAAATAAAAAAGCGTAAGTTACGATTATGCTTATATTCCCTTATGTGTGTTTTTAATTTCCACCCCCAAGCTCAATTTAAAAGACAATTACAGGTATTATTTATTATATGGTTAGAAATAACTTTAAGTTTAAAGTCACTGTAATGAAAGCCGATTAAGAATGAAAGAGTGGTTCAGAACCTTATTAGAACAATAAACCTATGTTTTTACACAAAATATAACATCAATACTCACATGATGCTGGTAAAATACAGCAAGAGACATAATGTGTATATTAATTATTCCACGTGAATTTTACTGAAACTTGATGATTGCCCGGTAAATCCGGTACGGTGATATAACTGGCTTACATTCCGTGAGTGAGAATCACATGATTTCTGAAAAGAAAGACCGTGAAACGTGTGAAGGTATCAGTAAACCACTTATGGTTAATATGTTTGTTGAGTGCATTATGTATAAATTTCTTCTTTATGGCTTTATTCAATTATGTACTCTTGTCGCTCCCTGATATACAATGAACAGGCATCTCTTTTTTTTTTCTTTATCTGCTGTGCTCATGGTCGCCTCAAGCCAGGGGCACTCGATTGGAAGAAGTACCTGTTAAGCCGACCCTAGCATCCCTGTCAGCAGTGTAATTCATTGCAATTCATAAGTTGCCTCCTTTTCAGTTCCTCTAGACAAAGAAGTCCACCCTCTTCCGCATCCTCACAGTTCCCAGTGTGGTGCCCTGGGGGACACACGTCATATACCATCAGGATTAATAACGCCTTGCTGCACTGCACTTGGCCAATTCTGATGAGAAGCCACAAAGCGGTCAAGTGGAAACACACCTCCTGCACACACTGCTGAATGACCAAGAGAGCTCTCCTCATGCCAGACATATCATTACAACTGAAACCACTTAATAATTTCTATGATGAACCAGAATTCTTGCAATTCCATGGTTTCTTTTGTTTTCTTTTCTGCAGAATATCCACCATCCTGTAATATGCATCTATTTTAAACCTTTAAAATGCTGCAACGTTAACTATATTTACCAAGTAGAAAGTAATTTAAGTGATAGGTTAATATGTTGAATTAGCGATGAACAAGTAATTAGATGGGCTTGTTTATATTGTAATACATTGACTTGTTAAAACCACATTGTCACCTAATTGGTAAACAGATAAGGTGGCATCTGTTTTAAACAAAGAAGAGGTCGCATTTTTGGGCTGCGCGCAGCATGCTGGTGTCGGTGAGCACGCAGCAGCACTGTGAGAGTGTAATTAGCCTGCCGAGTGCTGCCTGCAGGCCACATTGTCTGGCCTGGAAGGTGTGGGAGCACTGCAACGGGAGGCAGGCTGTCATGTTCATTGCCTGCATTCATGTCTGCCCTCCAATCCCTGCAGGAAGAGGGAACGCAGCCCCTAAACCTCTCCTCCCGGCCCAAGACGGCCGAGTCAGTCAAGTCACCGATGTCTCCAACGCACCACCTGTTTGCAGGCAGCAAAGGCAGCCCCACCAGCCTCTCGGCTAAGAGCGGCATCCCCAGCCCCATTGGGGGGACTCTGAGCCGGGGTTCCTCTCTGGGTAAGGCCTGCTTCACACAGAGAAACACACAGACTCATCGATGCACACATCTTGGGGTGTATTAATCAGATCCACTCTTAATGTCACACAAAATGTTTGCACCGATGCACACACACACACACACACACACACACACACACACACACCTCCATATGCACCATGTATATGACTAAAGCATGTTGTCAGTTATTGGGAGCTGTAGCCCTTTTCACTAAGTAATTCTGGATCCTCAGCATTCTTTGATCCCTCAACCACAACAGCCTGAAAACCTTTAAGCTCTACTGGGACTTTGCGGCGTTTCTTACGATGAGTCACTCTCTCACACAGCGTCCTGATGACAGATTTGCGATGTGAAGCCTGCATGTCCCCTCCTATTATATCATTAAACCTTTTGTGTTGATTTCATCATCTGTGATTTATGTGCACGTTTTATTCATATAATGCCAGCTAAAGACACCCTGTCTTTTGCCGCCATGTTTAGGCATTTTATGCAGCCCCTAGGGTCTGTTTATGGGACAATTTCTTATCCTTAGAAAAAGAGTGAGTGAGTTAGTCTACATTTGTGCATTTCTCAATGCCTTTCAGAAAGAGAAACATGTTGGACTTCATTTTATCTCCCTGTTCTAATCTGTCACCTGGCTGCACCTCTATCTGATCTGATAATACGTGACAGACATGTTTCTTCATGTTATCATTTTTTTAAAATAATAAAAAAAATTCCACCATATAGCTAAACCTAAAAAAAACATATTGCAAAAAAAAACTCCCCCCAAGAAGTTTGAATGGATGGAATGGCTGAATCAAAATACATGAATACATGATCCGTGTCTTCACCCGCAGATATCCTGTCCAGCCTAAACTCCACGGCACTGTTCGCGGACCAGGATGCTGTGATGAAGGCCATCCAAGAGGCCCGCAAGATCCGGGAGCAGATCCAGAGGGAGCAAATGCATCACCACCCCCAGGGCCTGGACAGCAAGCTTTCGGGCCTTGGCGTGGGGCTCAACAATGGCAGGGGGGACAAGGTGCGTTACCTGTGCCGTGCTCTCAGTTCCTCCTTCATTTACGGGAACACTCTCCTGTGACACTTATGCAGGGGCTGCATTTAAAAGAAGGTCTCTTTATATATGTAAAATACTTTTATATATATATAAAATATATACATATACATACACACACACACATAGTTATAGCTCAAGACACAGGGAAACAAAAACAGGACACCATACACAGGGGCTCACAGGGTACAGATGCCACTGTACTATCTCCTCGCTCACACTGTAGTCACAACCCTGCTTTCCTGTTTAGTGATTGTGAGGACCCTTATTAAACACCCTCCAGCTCCACCGATGTTTCTTCCAGCATCAGAAGGGTGTATTGAGTGCCCATGAAGTGATTCTGATTGATACCGGGGGGGGCAGAAGAGGACACGGCCAGGAATCATGGCGCTGAGCGAATCGATTCGCGACATCTCTGCCTAATTAAACAACTTTTTTTTCCGCAGGGGGGGGTCTCTGTGCGGGATGTGTCCGCTTTGTACCCACAGCTCTTAAGCTCATGGGGGGTTCATTTAAAAATATCTTCAATCGATCAGTCAATCATGGAATAAATAAATATATTTCATCACCCTTCCGAATGGTGCCACTTGGCCAGTTGGCTGTGAGGGACAGGCATGAGCTGGGAGAACAGGGCATTAATATTTCATCACCTGATACTTTTACTTTTAACTAGCTTACTCAAGTGGGTCATATACTCTCTCTGTGTGTGTGTGTGTGTGTGTGTGTGTGTGTGTGTGGATTATGCTAATATTACATTGCGGGGACCACATTTTGAGTATTGTGGGTAGCATTTTTCAGGTCCTCCAAAGATGTGTGAATGCACAAAAGTCACATATTTTGTTTGGTTACATATGGTTATGGTTAGGGTTTAGTGGGGGTTAGGGTCCTCATGTTGGGATTAGATTTTTCCTCATAGGAATGAATGAACAGTCGGAGAGTTCTGAAATGCATCACTCTTTACCTCAGAACATAAATAGTCACATCAAGTGCTAAACCTTCCTCAGACTGATGACATTGGGCACTTCTGCAGATTTTGGAGTATTGTATCACTTCAGCACTCTTGACAATTTTTGGAGTTATTTGATCGCTTAATGAAATTGTCCACCTGGATGGTTTTGGCAAGTGGGATCAAATCATCTGTGGGTGGCTGAATACTGTCCCACACTCTCAGCTGCCATTGCTTGGTTTGGAACCCAAAAGTTACTGTGCTGGGTGGGGCTATGGTCAGCTTGGCTTGACAGGACATGTCGGGGTATGTGAGGAAGCTCGACACAAAGCCCCAAATGGAGCAGCCTGTGCATGTTTCTGTTTTTTATTTGCATTGCCATGGAGCAGGTAACCCTAGCCTTTCACTGTGTGTCAAGCGATTCGTGTCGCAGGAGTCTTTTGTTTCCTTTTTGTTTTGAAGCACGAAAATGATCTCAAATCACACGATTACCATGACATGGTGATGAACAATGCTGTAAGACCAAAACCTGCCTGTAACAGCTTCAGTGAACGACATTGCATAGGAGACCCGTGGGCTTCACAATGGCAATGGAAGGTAGCCAAATTTAACATAATGTCATGGTATATTTATTATTAAGATATCATATCGAAGTTGAGTTGCTTAAATCACTTTAAAATTTTTTAAAGTTGTATATTGATAACCTGATCAACCCAGCTTTAGATGAACATCTTCTTTTATGTACTGGAACTACGTCCCCTTTAGAGCTCATCCTTTAGAAAGTTTCAGGAATCTTGTCACCCGCTGGATTCTTCCCACAGACTGACATCATTTTGTGGTTTTGGAGCGTTTATCATTTACTTTTTTTATTTAGCAAATGTCTTTGTCCAAAGTTATTGGGAATAACTTGTGATGTTACACTGCCAACCACGGTATTTAAACTGGTGATTAGAGGCACAAAGTCCTACCCCTCAGAGCTACACACTACCCCTGTGTGTGGACACCATGATAGGTCATCACCATGAAAGGTCATGGAGCATTCCGGAAAGGCAGCATAAATGGGATTAATTATTGGCATGGCCACTGGTGAGAGAATTAAATACTGATTTGACCTGGATAGTGTGGTTAAATTGCTGCTTAAGGATGTACCGGTTTGTCTTTGGAATTACTATGTGGTTTGAAGTCTATTGCTATGGGACTGTTTGCTTGTCTCTGTGTTGCATGTTCAGGTACACTGACATTCTCTTTCATATTTCTATTTCAGCTGAGGGCTGCATAACAAAGCAGGATTACTTGCTTACTCAGATAAGATGCTGGATTTAAGGTGCCCCATTTTAAATGGACTATATCTTTGTTCACTTAAATTTAGCCCATACTGCCTTAAATCCAACCAGTTAACTGACTAAGCAAGAAATTCAGCTTTGTTATACAGGCCTCCGTTTTATGACGTCATTCATCTGTTTGCCCTTTATACATGTACATAGAAATTACACATATACATATTATGCCTCTTGAGGATAGAACTCCAGGACTGGCAGTATGAATCCTGGCCTCGTCTTGGTGTATGTGTCCTTCTCATCTTCTCTCTGAGTTGTGTAAATTTCCTCTGGGTGTTTTAGTTACTTCCCAGCAGCTGAAGTAGTTAGGTGAACTTGTGTCTCTTACTTTCCTGGAGTGTGTTTTAGTGATTGTATTGATTCTCCCCTATGATGGACTGACATCCTATCCGGGGTAGGGATGGGAAGCGACACCCCAGTATTAAACAGGGCCCAGGGGCTAAATTATTAAAGACCATAGCATCAATAAGTTTGCATGCGGTATGAAGAAATGAAGGAAATAGATTTGCGATTTGTTATCGCTGCATAACAGTTCTCTTGCACTCTTCATCTCACCAGCTTCGCTTCTGTTTGCATTTCCGCTATTCTTAATGCAGAAGAGAGAGATCTCTCTCAGAGCTTGTGTGAGAGGGGAGGGGCACGGGGCAGGTCACTCGCTCCCGCTCCCTCTCTCACACGTAGCAGCCTGTGGTGCGCACACAGATACCCCACTTTTACTAACAATGGAGGAGAGAACTAGACGTTCAAAAATGTAGTGACATTTCACTAGGGTCAATGCTGACAATGCTCATCACCACAAGTGCAGCAAGTCTTTTGCATGTGAAGACGGAAACAAGCAACCTTTCGAATCATCTAGTGAAAGTCTATCACATGCACTGCAGAGAAATGCAGTTTTCGCCTGTTGATCTGTTGTTGCCCCAGGTATGTTATGTATGCTTAGCAGCCTGGAGCCTACACATGGAGTTAACTAAATTATACGAATATGGGTTAATGATTAAAAGTAGAATCAAGCAGTTGATTGTTATAATGGTGTGTTCATAAATTCAGTCTGAAATTATACATCGTTCTAAAATTCACAGTTTCAGTTTCAGATCACGGATTTAGTGATTTGGACAAACTAAGGTTACCACACCAGAAAATTACCATAAAAAAAGTTTGGCATTCAGATTTTCCCTTAAAAGGTGAACATTGCTTATTACATTTGTTTTTCTTTTACATTATCACAAAAATAGTCTATAATTATTCTAAACATTGCTGATTCTTTTGCTATAAAAATGTACTTTTCTTTTCTATAGTCACATCATTATTTGTAATAGTGACTTGTTCAAAACGATGTTGTTTGCAACTCAAGAATGTTACAGTTTTTCTCAGTTGCTTTGATGCATTTCTCACAACAGAATTGAAGTTTTCAAAACTGCTCGTTCAGTTCTCACAACTTCTAGTCAGTTGTGCACATCATAACAGGAGTTTTTCATCATTTTGCAATTGCTTTAGTACACTCAGGCAGATGCTTATGTGCAATTCTCAGCTATATCATGTATCAGTGGTTGCTTATGTCATGATGATCAAAATGCATTGTCTAGCCCTCTTTTGCATAGTCTTACACTCCAGACAAA
>JABFEA020000010.1:24305629-24318737 GCA_019775915.2 Cyphomyrus plagiostoma | reverse complement strand
CTTTATTTTTTAAAATTCAAATTTTTTTTTTCTCTCACAAAAAATTAAATTTTTCCCCCCCCCCCCCCCCCCCCCCCCGGGATTTTTAGGTCGTGTGTTCTGTTTGCTACTTATTTTGTACCTTATCTCTCGCAGTCATGACCGAAATCCTGAAGGGTATCAATGAATAAAGGACTGTTCTTAGGATTGAAACTTGATTACACTTAAACAATATAGAAAAAAAATCAGAAAGTCATGCAGAGATAATATTTCACAAGTGTTATAAGCACTGGATATAGATGATTTTTAAAAATCCTTTCTGACTAATGTGAAACTGTTGTATAGAAAGAAAAAAAAAAGAACAAAAACCAGTTTTGACTCGTGTGAGTGTGCCTCACAGTTGCTGGATTTGAGTCAGTTTTTTCCACTTTATTTGAACCATTTATTTATGCGGATGTGTGTCTTACAAATAAGGACTTTGTTTTGGCTCCAGTGTTTCTTAAATGGGGATGGTCAGCTGGTGACCCAGGGTACGTCAGAATCCGGGACAGATGGGTGTTACTCTGACGAGACCCGCATTGGAAGCTAACCTACAGTACACTGTCCACTACACAGATATTTCATTAGATGTATTGGCCTGTGTTGGCTATCAATTTGTATGATATAACAAGACAATCAGAAAAAACTACAATAAAATTCATAATTGAATCGGAGCTCAAAACAAAGTTTTTTTTTTTTTAAATTTTCCAGCTCATCATAGATTTTTAAATTGTAAATATAGGAAAATAGAATTATATTTTTATTCATGAATACCTAGTGGTGTAAGTTATGTATTTGACTTTTTTCCTTTTTTTTTTTTTTTACACATCAGTGTATGTCAGTCGATGTCATTAAAAAGCTGACAAGCCACTGTACCTCATATAGATGCTGAATTAAAAGCCGTCATGAAAGATAGCAGTATTCAAGCTGAACGTGGGTTTCTGAGGTGCCTCACTTGCGTGTCTTTCAAGTAACCCGTTGGCTATATGTGCTGGTCTTCTGCTGCAGAAAAGCAAAGTAAGATTCTGGTACATAAGAATTGTACAAATGCTAAAATATTTCAAGGAACCGGCATTTGTCAAAGTAACTCAGTGCAGTCCCACGTGAAGCAACACAAAGCCTGTTTCGCATCTTTCATGAGGACAGCGTTCAGAACCCCTTAACATTGGCTGGTGTCTGCATTGAGCACTTAAGTTTACACGTTTCAAGCTGAGGTTTTCCCATTCTGTACTTGTCGACTTCAAGCAGCAGTTCAAAAAAATGTAATCCACCAGGGGTTGGAGGATTGTGCCAAATTTTGTAAAGAGGGGGGGTAAATACAGAAAAAAAAAAAACACAAAAATATGTGACAGTTTTAAAAGCAGATGCGCATGCAGGGTTATTGTTGTTCAATTTTATTCCTGGTGAGGTTAGATTAGAGGCGTGCAAATATTTATTTGTTTTTCCTTTTTTTGTCAGTGGTATTTAGCTTAACTTTTTTATATCTATAATTTCCGGTCGTTTAGCAATGCTGTGGGCAATTGCCCTTCTGTTGCTGGAGTTGTCTGGCTCTAAAATCTTATCTAGAAAAAGCGAGTTCTCTATGTAATAAAAATTACATTAAAAAAAAATCGAAATCCCCTTCTCAGTAGGCACCCCGGCCTATGGCAGATTTTGTTGGAGATACTAGAGATGAAATGGTCTCTGTTGCTGCTTTGAAAAAAAAAATGTTTTAAGTCAAAAATGTAAATAGTTTATGGAAGTATCTTGTACAGACCAGTGTAAAGTTTTTAATTGAACTCATAATGGTTGCCATTACATTTGCCTTCACATTCTCCTTTATACCACAAAAGACAGCAGTTTGCTAAGGATTATTGTTTTAAACAGAAAAAGGAACTAAAATGTGTTTTGCTTGGCTTCAAAATGTAATGCAGCCAGTCGTCCGTCTCCATGTGCAGTACTGACGTGAGGGAAACTCAAAGTGAAATTATTCTACATCAGTACCTACAGAGAGCTTTCTCCTCTGTCCGCAGTATTAATGCATCAGCAGATGCCAAGCCAGTTTGTGACTGATTCTGGCATCACGAGGCACCTTAGCAGTGTGTACAGATTCTTAGGTCCCCCCCCACCAAGGGTGTTTTTTACATATTGTTATGTAACAGCACCTTTGTTTATGTTTATGTGACATTAAGCGATGTGGAGTATCGCGCATGGGACAGCGTCTGACTGGCTGTTTAAACTCATTTACCTCAAAGGTTTCCTCCTTTCCTAAAAACAAACACACACACAGACATACAACGAAAAAGTCTTACCATCACCATCACTCCATCTTTTGTACTGCTGTTGACACAAATTAAAGAGACGTTTTGTTTTAAAATCTGGGATTCTGTGGTCTTGTCTTATGAAGCCTTCTTTTAACTGTTCATGAAATGCTACCTACCGAAAAACCGTTTGATTAGCATTCAGTTCTGCCAATCAATCATGTGACCGCAATCTGGTTGAAATATTTCAGATTATTCCAATATGGGCACCTGCGCCAGCATTTGTCCAGACAAAGAAACACAACACCAAATCAGTATAGAGGTTATCAGCTACCAGTACACTGAAAAAAAAGTTTTTAAATTTAACAAAATTTTACTTTTTAAAGAAAACGTCAAAAGTAAGAATAATGCTGGGTTATTCTGTTTTGTTTTAGTAAATTTAGTAAATATATAGAGAGACAAAATTCACTGTAGCCAAAGCTCAGTGTTTAGAGTTCATTACTGTTTGGAATAGGCCAAACCATTTAGGCACATTACTCGGGTTGTACATTACTCCTCCTGTAGGTTACTTCGGGTCACGCGAAAAGCTACACTGAATTAAGAACAGACAGCATCATCCAGAGTAAACCTTCTTCATATACGTCAGTGAATAAAGGCATGCTGATTTCAAATTAATAGCATCAAGGGAATGAACACAAAATATAATATTTGAAACACAGATACACTAAATGTGTTCGGCTATTGGATATAAAATAACAAAAATAATTATGTAAATATGATATTTGTTATAGTGTCAAGGAATTTAATGCTGGGCAGATTGGTACGTGGTAAAAGGGGCAGGTGAAAAATAGATATCCGCTTGTTTTGGTCTTTTGGGTGCAGTTTGTTTCAGTTTGATGAGTGGCTTTTAAAATATCGGAGAGGGCCGCGGAAAGACGCGCCGTGACTTATTTCCCAGACTCTGAGAGCCGAGGCTCTGGCTGTGGCGTTTCCTCTGTGGACAGAGCACAGCATTTAAATTAATTTAAATAAAGCAGGGCTGGGAAAATTACACTGTCTCCCTATAAATTAATAAAAAATAAAAATTAATTGATGCTTATTGAGAAATAAAGTATACAGCAATGATAGACTTCAATATTATTATTATTAATAAATTCTCATTAGCATTATTTTATAGTTCTGTCACTTTTGTAAAAAGTCCCCCTTATTTGATTAGTTACCAGCTGTATTTTGAACATTTCCCTTCGTCTTGTTTCGAACCACCTGGTACCGTCACCCGAAGAAACACCACGTTTATTCAGTGCCCATGCCCCTGCCTTCTCTCCTGCGCCTGTATCGGCGTGGCTCGCGGCTTCCGTTAACTCACAGTTGGGTGTTTGTAAGCAGCGTTTCTAACATGCCTTTCATATCCCCTGACTTTTATAGGTCACGTGATTGAGAGAAAGAGCTATTAGACTTTTCTGCAGTACGAGGTATTCTGTATAATCTAAGTCCTCTAAACGCGTCAAATGCGGTCGAAGTGTCTTGGACACTTATTTCTGATATACTTTATTCGTGTAGGCTATATGCTTGATCAGTATTTGCCTATAGAGGTGTTAGTTGTTTTGTATTTATTGGCTGCATACAAGCATACAAGAGATAGTCACCGTATCGTATATAATATACATTTTGGAGGGCATCAATATATATTTTCAATGTTGTAATAATAATAATAATAATATCCATTAATAATAGTGGATAAAAAAAGCACTATATCTTAATTATGTGGGACAGCGTTCTTTTTAACAGCTTCCATTCTCTTGGACAGTACAGGATCCTAATTACTTTCTGGTTCTATAATACTGGAAATAGCTTAACTGTATGAAGTCAGTAAAATACGCCTTAAAAAAGCAGACTTTTCCTCTCGGCCCGCTTGTTTACCACACGCAGGAGGGTCGCTCTTCTGGAAAGGGATTCCCGAACCATTCTGGAAAGCCATTTAAACGCGTCTTTTGCTATTTTCATTAATCATTTGTCGTCTTTTGCCAGGATTTTCTGTAAGCCCCTTTCCCCCCAGAGCGCGTAAAAAACCCACATTTTAACTGCGGTATATATAACAGGCGCCTATGTTAGCTCCATCCAGCTGCAAGATCCCTGTGGTGGATGGAAAATTAGACGTGTACCGCTGCACAATAAATCTTATTGTAATTCACAAAGCCCAGCATCATCAAGAGCAGTCGTGGATAGGTTTACCGAGCTTACTGCTTGTTTACACGGCACGGGTAGCCGGACTAAGGTGTGCATGTGAGCGAAGAATGTGCATCCGGCAAAACTGAGCTCTGCCGTTTAGACGTTTTTTCTCTTTTTAACTTGGTGATGTCGCGGTGTTTGAGCCGGAGCTCAGTTAAAACGAATAACGTGTTGCCGTAAACTGGCGACGGTACGAGGTATTCTGTATAATCTACCTCGTGTAATATGACCTGAGACATGATTCCACTAAATAAGGACCGACAGCCGATAGCTCTGCCAAAATCAAATAATGCTGGTTTTGCTGATATGCTCATTGCACTTTAAGTTATTGTGCGATATTTATGGGAGGCAGTCAAAAAGTGATTCTGTACATAACCGAACGGTATTTCCGAAGCGCTTCTCAATTACTCAAATTTGTATTTTTTTGCTAGTATTAGACCTATAAATTAAATGACAACAGCCGTGGTCAACATATGCATAGCTGCACACACATAACCTGTTGATTAAACAATGACATATTAACTTTCAATGACCAAAAAAATGGGAAAAAATGTAACATCCGTTCATATTTCAATTTCTTATCCGGAACAGGACAATGCAATATTTCATAAAGGTGCAAGAATGCAGAAAACTATGTGTTCCAGACCATCAAATCAATATCCTGAAATATATGATCATGGGCAGAAAATAACCATTCTTATCGCTTCTGTTGGCACAATTTAAAGTTATTTAAGATACAAGGGAAAAATTTGTTTCTTTACTCAAAGGAAAGAGATGCATGTGCCAACGTTCAAAACATCAAAGTGTGTCATGTCAAAGTCGAGCTAATTTCTCCTGAAACCTGAGTCTCGCGATCGTGTACCGGTGGCAGCTTTGCATATTGAACATGTAGTGCGTCCGCGATTAAAGCTGGCTTCGGCCCAGGGCAATATTTTAATCCGTGGAGGTGAAGGGTTTAAGGAATCGTGCTACTTTCACAGATGGTTTAAAACAGATTAGCGCAGAGTATCAGATCTCTTAGATGTGTGGGCCCCCCCAGGCTCACCGTTCCTCTGCCAACTCTATTTGCCGGGATGAGGAAGTACCTTCAAAAAAGTCTTGCAAGGTTAAATTAAAACTTTATTCCAAGTGCTGGCCGTTTTTCTGTTGGGCCGGCTGCTTTTCTTTCCCAGCATACCTTTCTGTGCCTTGGCTACTAACGCTAACCATCTGATATTTTAATTTCAGGGCCCGCGTAAACGTCCCATTGCATGGAATTGCCTACAGATTTTTAAAAGCACATTTCTTTGTAAAAGTTATCTTGTTTACCATGACTGTGAAGTGAGAGGCAATTTATTGTTTGTGTTAATATAATTTGTTTTCTACCCTGAAATTAATTGCCATATGAGATTAATGACATGAGAAAAAAGCTTATGGGTTTCTTTTTTTAAATAATCTGGGATATTATGGCCACCTCTAATTCTTGAAATTTTCAATAAAGAGTTTTAGAGGATCATGAAGCTTATTTCTGCTTTAAAACATCCTGTGCAGTGCAGGCCAAGTTGGCTGATTTCTACATAAACATTTCTCTGAAAAGTCTGGTAAGTATTAATGGTTAATTTGCAGCTATTTTAAAAAAGTATTTTGGTGAGTGAAAATATTGTTATATAAACTGTTGTGCTTAAGTTTATAAAAACAATTGTGAATACTTACAACTGTTTTCTCTTTTTATTACTATATCTATATTTTATTAACTCTGCAGATATTTAAATGAAATTCTTAGGTCATATTAAAAATATTTCATTTTTAAATCAGTATTGCATGCATAGGTCCAGACCTGGTCTCCAAGATACGGCTGTATCCGGCTGCGATTGGAGCTACTTCATTCATTTATCTTGCAATTGTGAGAGATAATGTCTGTGGCAATAATAAACAGTTTCTGGTAAATGTGGCTCTTTCATTTTTTTCTTCATTCGGCGGTTTGAACGATGAGGCACAGCTTGATTAACACATGGGGAAAAGAGCACATCTACTGCTTTCAAACTTGGGGCACTTTACTGCAATGTTACATAATCAAGCTTTTACACTTTAATATACGTG
Source organism: Cyphomyrus plagiostoma (assembly GCA_019775915.2). Taxonomy (NCBI): domain Eukaryota; kingdom Metazoa; phylum Chordata; class Actinopteri; order Osteoglossiformes; family Mormyridae; genus Cyphomyrus; species Cyphomyrus plagiostoma. Next base: position 24,312,171 of record JABFEA020000010.1, on the reverse strand, counting down.
TGTCTCCCTGTTAGTTGTGCCAAACTTGCTCCTGATTCATGTACAGAATTCTGCGGTTTGAGAACTAGTGAATAGTAATGAGCTTACAGGATTGCAAAATAAATATTTGACTAATGCACATGGGATATTATTTTTTAAAATGTAATTTTATATATTGTCTCACTTCATTGCATTTCTGTCATGTACTTATTTGTCACAGAATTTGGCTGCGTTCCTCCTGGGATGAGCGAGTATGTAATGGACATTTAAGAACACGCTGACTATTTGGACTCTTTGAAGAATCAAACTAAGAAAATAAAAGGTGGCTGTTATGGGTGTGTCCTCCCTCCAAAACTATCACTCAAACCTCTGAAGCCTGTGCCAATTACTCAGCCACACCTCTATGAATATGTAAATGCTGCCAGAATACCTCATTAATTAGTAATTCATGCATTTTTCACAAAAATGAGACATATCCAGTGTAGTCAGAAGATCTTTAATCACACTAAAAAGGAATAGAGAAGTAATAGTATTTTTAAAAATATATATTCAGCCTATAGAAGGAGGCATGCATGTTTATTGTTACTGTGTCCTTTTCCTACTCTTGGCGTGTTAAGGCCATGATTGCTGTGTTGTTGTTGATGATGCTGCCAGTTCTGTAATCGGTGTTTGAGGCCTGGATGCGTATGGACTGGACCAGCAGGCTGCACAGCTGAAGGGAACCCACTGAAACTGCGCTGTGCTGCAGAGAATCTCGCCGCTTATGCTTCTCTGACAACAGCGGCTTCCATGACTGCACCGGTTAATGTTACAGCGTTCGACATCTGGCCTTCAAATTTACACTCTTCTTCATGTCCCTGCAAATCATAGACTCATTTCTTCCCAGCCTTATTTCGCTCCTGTGCGCTGTGATGTTTCTGTGAGATGAGGTCTTTCCTAGCGAATAGTTAGAGGAATCCATAGATGTGTTTTGGGCTTCTGAGCTGAGTGGTAGGACGTGTGTGTGTTTTTTGTGTAAAATCTGCCGTGGGTCTGGGAAACTCTTTATCTGGTCCTAATCTGGGCTGTGCAGGGAGGGGGGACGTCGTATGGATTTTTAATTTTCCCCTTATTAAATCATAAGTGATTGAGGGGCAGCGGCACGGCAAGAGACGTCCACCGCAGAGGATAGGAGGTGTTGGCTGGGTCGCGTTCCAGGGCCATGAATTTAAGATGAAAGCAGAGCTGCAGACATACGGAGGGAGGAGGCCTTGAGGGGGATTAGCGTGCGCTGAGGCTACCTCCTGCATGCCGCCACGCGTTTTTTTGCGTTTCCCTTGCTTCGGAATATATTTATGTAAATGGCTGCTTTGCTGTAAACACCAATGTACTCCATTGAGAGTCTGTCGGGGCGGGGGCAGTGGGAGCCACACATTTTCAAGGGATGGGGGGTGAGTTAAAGGAAACAAAACAAAATGAAGGATGTAGAGAGTCGGAGGTATTCTGTGGTTAGTGGTGGGGCCGGTGGCACATGCTGCCTGCATGTCTGGGGAGATGGTGAGGAGAGACACGCATTACGGCAGCTGTGCTGCACATGCGCGAGCTGCGTGGCGCGCCGAAGAACTGCGCAGTTCACGGAGAAGACGGCTGCAGAAAGGTGTCATGTAGTTAGGGCCCTATTTTGTTTTAATGCTACTCAGCAGACCTTGCTTGGAGTTGAAATTGTGCTCCCAGTTGGTGCCGAAACGCACAGAGAAGATGGGTGACACTATGGGGCCCCCACCCTCGCCATCGGGAGGTCAGCAGACAGGCAGCAACCCGCTGGGCCGCTGGGGAACCTGGTGTCACTAAACCAGCAGCAGAATGATATCAGTGTGTCGCTGATATCACCCACAATGATTTGTAGTGGAAAAGTCAGACGTGGGGGGTTTAAGCAAGATAATTTAAAGTTTCTGACCTAGTTATTTCATTGAATTGATCCTGACTGGTACGTATTTGCACTGGGGCTCCTGTGACCCTTGACAAAGGCTTGGTATGAGGAATGAAACATTGGCATCGTCCCTGCCCACCTGCCTGCCTAGTCGCCCGCCCACTGCCCAGCTGACTGTCTGATGGACACTGCCCAGCCGCCTACTGTTTGTTCATCCACTGCCCAGCTGCCCATCCGCTGCCAGCTGCCCGCCCCCTAGTTACCCTCAGGACGCCAGCCACCCATCCGCTGCTCACTGCCCAGCCACCTGCCTACCCACAAGCCGCCCGTCCAAGGTCTGTTGCCAAGGCGCTCACTGCCTGCCTGCCCGCTGCCCAGCCACTTGCCCATGCAACAACCGCTCTTCCACTGCCCAGTCGCCCGCTGCCCAGCTACCTGCCTGCCTGCAAGTCACCCATGCGCTGCCTGGCCTCCTACTGCCCACTGCCCAGCCACCTATTTGCCATCTGCTACCCAGTCGTCTGCGTGCCCACCCGCCCGGCAGACGCCTGCCAGCCACCCGCCAAACGCCCGCCAGCCACCCGTCCACTGCCCAGACGCCCACCAGCCACCCTTATACTGCCCAGCCACCCGCCAGCCACCCATCCACTGCCCAGCTACCCATCAGCTGCCCGTCCGCCCGCCAGCCACCTGAATGGCACTCACTTTCCAGCCCCCTGCCAGCCACCCTCCCACTGCCCAGCCGCCTGCCAGCCGCCCGCCCACTGCCCAGCCGCCTACCAACCACCCGTCAGCCACCCGCCCGCCACCCGCGTCAGAGCCACTGTGTTTTCTCAAGCCTGTAGGTGGCCAACTGTGCGGTTTGAACATGCTTATCTGATTAGGATGTTACTGGCAAAGGGGCTCCCCACACATGCTGAGAACGTTTTTCAGTGTCTCCTCTTCTGAGCTTCCAGCCATGTTTGCCTCATGCTGCCATACTCACTGGAAACGGAACCAACTGATGACATGCAGCGTATATCACCTCCTGGCTCAGCCCCAGAAGTGATGGCTGCTTCTAGCTAAACAATAAAACATATGCATTAATAAAAGACTCTTTTAAAAATCCAAGTACTTTAATAATTTGGATTTAAAAAAAAAACAAGGTGATGATAAACAGATTTCTGCATGTATACATTTAGTTTATCTGCTTGTCACTTTTTCTATTCGTTTACTGTTTATCAGCATGATCTATTTGTGCTCGACACGAATATGAAATAAGGAAACGGATATAAATAAGATCTTATGTAGTGCTTTTTATTATTAAACCAAAATGTTACATCTGCTTAAAGCTCAAGGTTTGCTGGTGGAAGGCAGAATGAAAGCTTGGTAACTTCATCTCCTCTTTAACTGTCCACCATTGCTTCACCTGTGTCCTTCTGTCCATCTCTATGTTATGCTATTGTCAAAAAGACTGATGTTAATTAGAGATACTTTGAAATCTCTCGCTCTGTACTCTGGTAGGCCAAGATATTATTATTATTATTATTATTATTATTATTATTATTATTATTATTATCCATCCATCCATCTTCCAAACCGCTTATCCTACTGGGCCGCGTATTATTATTATTATTTCAAAAGAAAATGTTTTGTATTTGCTATCAAAATATTCTTTAATTCATGAAAACTACAAATCATTTTTGCGCAGGCTGGTGTCCCTTTGTGTTGATGCGTGACACACTGTGCCTTTTGAGACGTCAAATGCAACGACGAAAAATTAATATTGTTAACATGCCTGTATAAACAACAGTAATGCTGTTTGATAGTCAGAGCAAAGTCCCTTTGTTACCTTCAGAGGGAGGTGCGATGTCAGAATATTATCAGAAGAAATGTCAGGGACTCCCTGTGAAAGAGATCATGCTGGGAGGCCTGCAGGTCTGAAGGGAATCTGTGAACTTTGTCATCTTGAAGCTTCATGAGAAGACTGAAGGTACAGGATTCACTGTGATATATGGGGGGAGTTGGTTTGATATTAAATAGGTCCTGCTTTTACTGTGCAGAGGTTTTCCAAATTAAACTTAGATAAGTAAATGTATTATAAAATGATCTCTCAAGATCTACTGTAGTGGCAGGTTACAAGTGCTGGTTGTTATAAATGCTGCCTAAACTGCATTTTCAGCTTGTTAAAATCGATATTAAAGCGTGTCTCTCATTACATCATGTTGATGGTCAACAACTTTCACCTTTAATGATAAAAATGTATTTAAACAAAATAGCATTAATATTTCAGGTACTATATATATGATGAATGTTGTCTGTAGTTAGTCTAGTTTAGAGAGCTGTGGCCTCATAAATTTGAATTTTGAACAGGAAAAAAGGGCTCATTATCAGAATCATAAAATAAGTTGTTATATGTACATTGTAAAAAGAACCTTTGTAATTATCATCACATGTACACAATTAATCTGAATCAGGCCAAATTTACCTCTCCTATGATGCCATTTACCTTCAAGTGTATTTAACATCAAAATTATGGGAAGCTGCTAATTTGACTCAAGGCTTTTAATATTACTGATGGTAAAAATTAAAATGAAATAAAAAAAATGTTATACAATGTATCTTATACATATTAGCTTGTCCATCTGAAACTTAATGGTAATTATGTAAGTAGAGACATATGTTAGTATGGGTTATATTGTGTTTTAATGTATATTTAAGAACTGTAGTATTTGGTGTGTTTAAAATGGTTTTAAAGCCATGTGTTGCTGGATAATAGTGTAACCTTGATTTTAAAGGTATTTTTTGCAGAAGAAATCAAGAGAAAACTTTAATCATTTTATGTAAACCACCTTATATTCCGATATACTTTTCAATCTTAACACTACTGTAGAAAATCCTTTAATGTGCCTAATGTGATATTTATTCCTGTTTGCTGGCTAATTTTTAAGAAAATTGGTTCGGTCATAATGAATTGATAAAAATGTGATTTCTTACATCAAATACAGGATTAGTTATAGAAGTATCGAATTTAAAAATGGTTGACTGATTAAATTCTCCATTTGTATTACCAAGGTTTTTTTTTCCAAGACAAAGAGTTGTTGAGTGAAGATTCAATAGGCAGCATTTGCTTGTTTATATCCGTAACTCAGTAATCTGTTTACAAGCTGGAGGAAGTGTGTGGAGATAGGGAACACACAAACCAAGGTCTAACAGGGAAGGCTGAAATGGCACCGCGGTTGCTGGGGCTCAGTTTAATCATCTGGTGCGGTCATATTAGGCCCTGGATGCTTAAAAGTTCAAACGAGTCCATATATTACTTGTTATAGGCACAGTGAAACGAACAATGAAACAGTAATGAAAATGAAAAAAGAAAACCTCGCATGTCAGTAAAAGGCAGTAGGGATGATTGTGTACAACACTTATAAGATTATAGTTGCTCTTGAACTATGACTATGTAATTAAAGTCTGGAAACTTGAAATATATAAAAAATTAGATTATAATGAAAGTAATCTCCTGCCAGCTGAATGGTTTCTAAGTTACGTGTTTTTCCCATTTATAAAACCCAGCAGGAACTTCTATTATACGTTTTTACAGAATACATGTGAAGGCCCCCATAAATATGATGTCATTTGTGTTTCTTTTTTATTCGTGGGTAGAACAAAATCACAAATCCCTGGAGTCCAAAGGCCTACTGATCTGTTGATTTTATGTCATTTTGTCAAAAAAAAATGAACTTCTTTCTTCTATACCTGCCAAAACAGGATACGAAAGCTGTGAGAAACACGGTAACTAATTTTCACCCCTGGAAGATGTACCAGTATTAAAACACAGCAGTTTTTCGGATAACAATGTTAGTATATGTTTTGACGTATTCTACTGAATTGGTCATTCCCTTTCAGTTTGAAGTAATTCAGTCTCACTTTTCCTGCATGTCACAATGGTATGGTTCAGATTATGACGGCTTCCAATGGGATGGTTCTGAATTGTTTATTCTCGGTTAGGTTCCCTGCTCACAAGCGGTTCTATTGTTTAATCAAAAACCCAGACCTGGTATCTCAGGTAACATCACAGCACATGGGTGATGAAAAGCGACTCTGTATTTTTTAAGAATTATTATGTTCAGAAACTAATTAAAGTTCAAATATCTGTTCCTCATAGGCAATAGTATCAAACTCTACAGCTGCTGAGCCGTGAAGTCATTGGGTGAGACAACCATGGCACCATTATACTTACTGTCAGAGGCAGCCTGGCATCACCATCACAATGACACACTGCTCTCCTCTAACATCACTGCATCACCATCACTGCAACATGCTGCCCTTTTTTAACAGCACTGCATCACCATCACTGTGAGACACTGCTCTCTGCTGACAGCACTGCATGACCATCAGGGCAACATGCTGTTCTCTGCCAACAGCACTGCATGACCATCATTGATACCTGCTGTTCTCTGTTAACAGCGCTGGATCGCCGTCATTGCTGCATGCCATTCTCTGCTTACAGCGTCACGTCATTTTCAAGGTGACACACTGCTGTCTGCTAAAAGCACTGCATCATCTTCACTGTGAGACACTGCTCTCTGCTAACATCACCATCACTGTGAGACACTGCTCTCTGCTAACATCACCATCACTGTGAGACACTGCTCTCTGCTAACATCACCATCACTGT
>JABFEA020000010.1:24283363-24301963 GCA_019775915.2 Cyphomyrus plagiostoma | reverse complement strand
CCCCCCCCCCCCCCCCCCCCCCCCCCCCCCCCCCCCCCCCCCCCCCCCCCCCCCCCCCCCCCCCCCCCCCCGGGGAAAAAGACAATTAGGTGTGAGATTAAGGTGGAATTTGGCAAAATGTCAGTAACGAAAGAAGAGATAAAAGTGAAGCAGAGAGCGATTAAATAAGAAGCAGGAAGAGCCTACAGGAAACAGATGGTTGCAGGGAAAAAGAGACCGAACCTATGTGTGATTATAGAATTCCATTCCAGACATCAGATAGAAATTAAAATGCGTCGCAAATGTAAATAAGAAGGCAGGTAACGACAATAAGCACCCGGTCTCAATGAAATCTCTGCATGACATCAAGGCTGAAATCCTTTAATACAAATGAGTTATTCTAGCTGCATTCATTTCTATTCCAAAAATGAGAAAATTAAGGAACCACGCATCAAAGGTCTATTATCATGTAAGCTGTAAATTTGACCAAAAGAATGCTCTATGGTTTATTTCTCATTTTTCTCTTTTTCTATAACCAGGAGATTATTTTGCCCTGTATGAGTAAGGAAATGGAGAGTAATGTAAGGCACCTAATTAAAAACGTCATTTCTCTGAAGGTGATTATTGTGGCTGCCTGTTTCCTGTACACTGATGTGACCCTGAACCGTTCAATCAAGCTTAACATCAGTACTTAGCATCTTTATCTCACCCAACACATAAGACTCTACAGTCTCATGTAACATCTGGGTGATTCTTAATATGTCTCATTAAGGATTAAAGAAAAAAAAAAGATTTCAGTCCTTCTCTTTACACTTAGATATTATTATTATTAAATGCTCATTAATCAGGCTGTTCAAGACAGTTATTTTTTCCTGCACATGCATGGATTTAATTTCTTTAAAATGATTTTAAAAATTTAGCATCTTTTTTCATAATCTGCTGATAATGTAGATGAGCCCTTAGTGAGTGCATATTCTTTCACAAGACGGGAGGTGTCCTTTTCTTAATCAGGACCTGTTCTTCTTTCTTTTTTTCTATAAATATTCCGTGTTTAACACTGAGCATAAAATAAAATCAACACAGCCCCTCACACGATGAGGAGTCCGCAGGGCTAGCAAAGGAGTACACAGTAAATCATACAGTAATTAAAACCTTTTAACGAGCCTCATGGCACCGAGCGTCCAGGGTTCTCGCTTTTATCTAAGCAAACTAGGACAGACCTGGAGGGAGATGAAGACGTGAAGGACCCGGCAGAGCACTGATCTGCACAGCGCCCCCGACTCGGGCATCTTGGCATTTGCCAAGGAGATGCATGAACTTTACTCTTTGTGACGAGTTTGCGTTCTTGCAGACACACATATATAAATGGACGCATAAAGACAAAGACAAGCGTTACATTAGGGTATTCTCTGCGGGTCTGAAAAAGCCCTCTTAGTTCACTGCCATTACTGCTGTCAGCCATCCCACACGCCGACGGTGGCTGCCTCAAAGCTGAGGCCCCCCTGCTTTTCCAGTGTGTACAAACAGGGTCAGACCGCCCATGGCCCACAGAAGCACCCATGCTGAATGACTGCCATATGTCTGCAGCAACATAATTTATTACAGATGCAACAACGGTTTCCTTTCATTCTTCCAGTGAAGAAATTTGGCCTAATACTTTTGTATTTTCAAGGCTGATTTACAAATTGCAGTTTGCTATTAAAAATGATCTACCCAGAGAAAAATGAAACTAATTTATATAGACAAAGAGTTTGTTTATAGCTCCTTTGCACAGGACAGTGGTAGTTTTTCCAGTTGCGTATCTAATACTTCACATTGGAATAGTTTTTGAGGACTTGAACAGCGCATTTTTTAAATTGGATCAGTCAATTTTTTATTATACTTATTACATTATATTATTTCATCCTTGTAATTTGTGCCCTGCAACTCAAAGTTTTGAGTTTTGAGGCTTTAATGTCCTTGCACACAAATGTCCTTGCACACTGACAGATTTGAAAACATATTAAAGAAAAGTTCTTAAAACCATGTATTATAAGGTATATCATTTTGAAAAATGTTGAAAGGCATATCATTTTCTGCCAGGACAAATGAATCCCTCAGAAATACGACTGCAGCATTTTGCATTGTATTGTCAGTAAAGTGAAAGGTGAAGACCATCATTTTTTTGCACATACCCTACAAACAGAAAATGAGTTCGCCGGTGATTTAAAGGTACGGTTTTAAAGGTAGGGGATTTTCCATCATTCTTTGAGGTAACTGAAAGTTCCGGAATATTTCTTTAACTGCTAGTAAAAAAAAACCTTGGCAATGCAGTCTGAGCAATTATATCATTTAACCATAAAAGCTGTTGTGCACATTTGCAGTGTTTGTTTTTGAAAAATGCAGAATTGGCACTTGACATCTGATGGCATTTCCATATAATTATTCCAAAATAATGGGTTTTGTCACACAAGCCTGAAATTGTTAAATAATTACCGACTTGCCAAACCCATGAGACACTTAGAAAAATATGTATAATAAATACAGATATCTACTATGGTGGTGTGGTGTGAGTATGAGTGTGGTTCCATTCTTCTCTGCAATCCTTCCATTGTCACTGGCGTTTGTCTTTCATTATGCACTGCCCCGGGTGCCTCCCGGCCCGTGAAGGAGCCAGCAGTCGTTTGGTTTATAGAGATCATATGGCAAGGAAGCAGACTTTGAAAGGCGCAGCTCGAGCAGCATTTTTGATGGATTTCCTATGACTTGAGTCTGACTCTTTATTCTTTCCTGTTGTGGAAGCGACACCCCACAGCACGCGTGCTGGCCTGCATGAGGGGCAACAAGGGCCAGGCAAGCGACAATATGCGCACTGTTTGTGCACGTCAGGGCCGCAGCGCCCCTCAGGGGACAGAAGGAGGCTCTGTAAATAATCCAAATGCGGGCAGGAAACCACACGGAGTCAAGGTTGCCTTCGTCATTAACAATTAATGTAAATGCTGTAATTAGCGCGTTAGCGCTGGAGAGGGAGGTGAGGGCTGAGTCCGGGCTGCGGCACAGACAAGCTCACCGGCTCAGCACACTGCCGGCACTAAAGGGCCGCAGCACTGTTTTAAAAGTTAGATTGACCTGGCTGGCACCAGCGCTCTGGCCCCAATATGGCTCTCCCAAGCAGCCGGGACTGTCTCCGTGCTTAATGTCCTTCACCGAATGGAAATGAATAACCTCTGGGGGGGGTTTACTGGAATCCATGCTGTTTCACCATGCATTAGCGTTTGAGATACCGGGAATGGAGAATCCAAGGTGAGGCCGGGTTTTATCCGGTGCCTGGTGTAGCAGATCACTTACCGTAGGAAATCAAAGTCAATGGCGGAGTATCTGGCCTGGAGAAGAGCCCAGAGGCCCCAGGAAAAGTGTGCAGCCTGGTTGGGGAGAAAAATAAGGGAGAGGCATTGAGGATACCTGTTAATACCCAGGAACTCACAACACGGAACGGCATGAGTATTGAGATGTTAGTCGTGCTGCAGAGGTTACTGTGGCACCACTGAGACTCCACTTCATAGCTGAATGCTGATTTAGGGAGGGTTGTGAAGCTAAAATATGTAACCTGCTATGCTCGGAGGTGCTCAAGGCTAGCCTTTTATTATTCAGAGGCAAATTTTCCCCATAAAAGACTAGTGATACTATTGTTTGTCCATTCATTTCCAAGCAGTATTCCAGATCACGGGGGTCCCTGAAGCCAATACTAAGAAACATAGGGCACAAGGCAGGGGGGCATGCAGGGCAGGGTGTCAGGCCATCACAGGGCACATATATCACTGGAAATGTATAGATGCAAATACATGTAACTGCAAGTTACTGCAGTGCCCAAAGGAGAGCTGAGCTAACATGGGAAAACATGCAAACTTCACGCACACAGAGTGGAGGTGGAGTTTTAGCCCCCAGCCCTTCAGCCACCATGTTATTGACTGAGTCACCCAGGGAACTGTCTCATCAAGCTTTACTTAACAAGCAGAATAGAGGCTGTGACTGTATATATATATGTGTGTGTGTGTGTGTGTGTGTGTGTGTGTGTGTGTGTGTGTGTGTGTTCGGCGGTCATGGTGTACCTATGCCTTCTGCCTAATGTGACCTGAGATAAGACTCCCAGCCAACCCCCCCCCCCCAAATGCACAAATATATAATATATGGTTTTATTCAGTTATATTAAAATGATAATTGGATGTATAGCCAATTGTATCTTCCTTTGCTTGCATTTTTAATAATTAATGATAAGAAGGATTTAGATATTTTAATTATAGCTTGATACAGGCAATATCAAAATATGAGAAATTAAATGTTTTGGTACTTAATTCCTTCTCATCACAGATGTGATTTGCAATAGTTTTGCAGAAATACTTTTCTTTGGTCCTTGTGTCAGCAAGCAGTTTTAATCTCCCCGTCCCTGTGCACTGAATGCTGTCATTTACATGACAACCTTTTTTGTGAATGATTGCATATCCATTTGAAACTCTTTACATCTTGGTCTTAACTTCGGAATTGAATAATGTGAAGCAGATGACGAGAGGATAATCACAAGCATACCACAATAATCACATTTGAAGGTTTTCCAAAGGAAGAACTCAGTACATCATAAGATATTCTCAACACACACCAATATATCACACAATTCATTCTGTGTATTCTGTGCAGTTGGAATTGACATTATCAAGAATTCCTTCCTTAAAACGAAATTAAAATCTTGCTAAAACCACAAGGTAAAATTCATTACCTGGTACACAAGAGTATTGATCTCAAAAAAAGTAACTGTAGCTTGTAAACCAAGTTGCTATGCATTGATATTATTCTTACATTAGTTTTCTGCCCTAGTTTGAAGTGTTTCCATATTTTTTATTCAGAGATAATTTTATTTAAATTTCTTGCATGGTATGAATGATTAACTGATCTTTTTGTCTGTTAAAATATTTTTCTTGTTATTATGTATTTTTATTTTCTATCGCTCACAGTGCAGTGAAGTCTCTCTGGTGTACCATTTTCCGTACACTGCAGAAAGGCTGTACGGCACCAGTGGGACCTGTAGGTACTGGCGCCGAAAATGGTCTAAAAAAATTGCCTTGGAAATACAAACCGAAAAGGAGGGGGGTGGTCTGAGCATCTGAGTTAAACCGCAAACCTCCACACGTCAAAGGCTGAGTACAGGGGCTCTCTGCCAGCAGACACGCGTGTGGTATGCCGGCCATTAAGGCCTCTAGCAATGCACAGTGAGGCTGGACGCTAAGAAGCTGTAACTCGACCGCACCGGGGTCCAAGAATAACAGGACCCACTGTGAGCCGCTATTGTAGGTGCTCAACGGCGAGTTCTGAGTTTCCCTCCAAAAGCAGCGGTGCTGACGTAGCAAGCCCGTGGGCTGTCAGTCAGGGCCAAATTCAATTATTTTACACAAATAATTTAACCCGGCATTTTTCGGCCTGTGTCTGCAGGGTTTTGTCTGCTGTCTCTACGACGACGGCATTCGTCTGTCGTTTGTTTTAATTATAACAGCCGAAATCTCTCTAATGAAGAACAGCACCTGCATTTAGCAAAGAGGACTGACATTTGTGGGGGGGCGGGGGGACACAAAACAGCCATTGTGGTGGAGAGACCGCAAGCTTCCTGCTGCAAATCCCAGCCCAGACAGGCTCCATGACAGAGTGGAGATTTTTATATAAGAGCTTTTACCACTGCCATACATTTTGTTCATACTAGTCATTTAACATTGACCAATGCTACATTTTCCATACACTTTCATGCTAATAAATCAGCACTTCAAAATTATAAATAGGCAACTTTACTTTTTTATAACAACTTTTTTTTTCTGGTCAAGTTAGAAATGTAATTTTAATTAATTGTGTTACTTGAAGTTGGATGTTTTGTGTAATTAATATTTGCCTAATTCTAAAGCAAAATGTCTTATAACTTTCAATAAGGATTGTAAAGATACCCATGCCTTGGTAATGTTACGTCTGACTGTGACACACAGGAGCTTCGATTAAGCTGGAGGTTCTGACAGATTTAAACACTCTCTATTATTACTTGGGTTGGAAAAGTTGATCAAATTTGTCAGTTCAAAATTTTCGTTCTGACCTGCAGCAAAATGGCTAAGTGTTTCTCCGGATTTTGTTATTAGGTAATGCGTCTGTCTGGCTGAGGAGTTGGAAGAGTCTCCTTTCGCAGAGAAGAGCCCGACCATTGTGAGCTCCATCATATTTACCCAGAATCTACGCTCCTCATGGGTACAGAGAAAAAAATAAAAGGAACTTTGGAGGGGGGGGGGGGGGTTCGCTAATACTGTGTGAATGAGTGTTTGTATGTTATTAGTGTAGCAAGCTTTTTGGTTTTGTAAGCATGTACAAACAAATATTAGCCTTACTTTACTTGTTGGCTCATTTCCAGTGAGCCATTTGCCATCATTTAGACTCTTATTTTTTAGTGTGCCACAAATTAGGGGAAGTAACAATTAATAAAAATAAAAAAACAGGGAAAATGGAATTTTGTTTTAACAGGCTGGATGGACCCTTAACAGATGATTACTGTGAATGTGTGTGGTGGGTACTGCTGCTTCGCACAGCTACATACATGTTCAATGCCAGTCGGAAAGCACCATGCTGGCTGCTAACGGTCCATGGAATATAATTTCCTTAGGATACTAAGAGCAGCATCGTTTTGTGATGAATAGGATGAATCTGGCAACAGCTTTGTGATGGGATGCTCCTTCATAAGGCAAATAAAGTGTTCTTTTTTTTTTGCCGTCTGGCCATTTTTGGCAGGGCAAGAAGGAACTCCGCTGTTCCGGAAGTTTCTTTACTAGGGGGTATATCTGTGGGTCTGTGCATGAGTCTGCATGTTTTCGCAGTGCTTGTGCGAGTGTGTTGGTGCCTCCACCTTGGTGTGTGGAATGCATTCCTCGCCCCCTCCACGGTGTCCCCCGCCATTGCCACCCCTATGTTGCTTGGGATGAGATTCAGGCTTTCCCCAGCTCTCCACTGGACAGTTGTTCTGGAAGATGGACGATTGGATTAACAGAGGCTAGGTGACCACATGGCACCTACCCATTACCATTCATTCTGTGCAGATAGGCTCTGCTCTACATAACTCTGGAAAGCAGCTGTGATGGCTGATTGAATTTACATGCGTTACCAAAGTGCGGCCCGGGCTCCCTGCACCTCACGTTTTACTGCATGCAGCCATTGCTTATTTCCTTGGCTGCTGCCAAACCACTCTAGCGGAAATAACCGAAGCTCAGGGCACATGGAGTCTCAGTGCCGCGCCACCATTCCCTTCCCAGGGGCCCAGTCGCTCCCCAAGTCCCCCACCGGGACAGGCGATCCCGCCGGCCGCACCTTTCCGAACGCGCACCTGGCTAGAAGGAACAAAGTGTTCGACCTTGTTTTGTTTGAAAGGGTCCTTGCTGGAGTCCTGAGGTTTTTGAGGCTGAAGGCCTTTTACTTTGACTCAGGATCAAGAAGATTCTCAGCTTAAGGAAAGATGGATAGCAGGAGGGATTGAGGGTGGGGGCCGGGATGGATGGATGGATAGATGAACAGATGGATGGGGAAATAAATGGAGGGATAAAGTGATGGGGAGGGATGGATGGATGGATGGACGGATAAAGTTATGGGGAGGGATTGAGGGAGGGAGCAGGGATGGATGAATGAATGGATGGATGAAGTGATCAGGAGGGATGGAGGGAGAGGGAGGAATGGATGTTGATGGATGGACGGATGGATGGGGAAATAGATGGATGGATAAAGTGATGGGGAGGGATGGAGGGAGGCGGAGGGATGGATGAATAGGTAGATGAATGGTTGAATGGATGGATGGGGATGGATGGATAAAGTAATCAGAAGGGATGGAGGGAGTGGGAGGAATGGATGGATGGATGGAAAAAGTGAGTGGGAGGGATGGATGGAGGGATGGGGATGTGGGAGAGATGGGGAGGGAGAGATGGAGCTTGGATCCCCACAGTCTCACATCAGTCGTTTTTCACGGGCTGTGAACTCTGACAATGTCCTGCAACATGACACGCTTTTATATAAATTTCTCATCAGGCTTGGTACTTGTATACCTTGGTACAATGTCGTTAATGACTGACGGGGAAAGGTGCGAGGAAGGCCCCTTTCCCCCCCTCTATCTGCTGCGTGTTCAGCCTCATTCCCCTTGCAACTGTGCGTGACCCCCAAGCTGAGGGCCGCCTGCTTCGAGAAATCAGACGCGGCTCCACACAGAAGCAAGAAGGGGCTTTGGAGGCACCGTTGGAGCCACAGGTGCCGCGATATCCTCCAAGAAACAATGGCTGTATGGAGTCACAGATAGCCCTGCAGCCCACCGATGACAGATCAGAAGCTTAAAGCACCATCTGACCCATAACTCATCATGTACTCAGGATGAGAGCCTCTGTTGTCTCCTGTGCTCTCTTTTTAAAATAAAGAACTGAAATTACTAGGGGCTTTTAACTGCAGCTGTCATAGATTATTACTTAAATACACTTTTTGTGGTTTTTATTGAAACCACCTTGTGATTTTCAGTGCCTCACATTCTGTGCTCAAGTAATGGAAAGTATCTCCATTCATCTTTGTAAATTGCCTGCTGTCGACTTGCTTGCTCACAAGGGCCGGCTACAAGACAAAGTTGTGCAGGGTGGAACTGAAATGCTGCCTCCCCCCCCCCCCCCCCCCCAGCGAAATAACGACAACAACAAAAAAACATGGAATCTGTTTAGCATCAAAGTTTAACATCGCCCTCGCAGAACTTATATATTTGAAAGTAATAAAATATATCGAAAATGTGTCGTTTATTAAGCACCTGTTCTTTATTAAGAATGTATGCTTTCCAAATCCCGGTGAGAGACGGGTGAACAAGGGCTATTTATCCTAAGAATAAATGCTGTCTGGGAAGAGAAGGCCCCTTTCGTCAGGGAGGCATGCCAAGCTCTAAGTAAGACTTACAATAACAAAATCAATTATAGATATGTAAAGCAATGCGCGTCTATGAAATCACACTGGAGTATTTAGACTGCTGTTTATGTGTTCAGGCATGGATACGGATTACATTTAAACAAAGAAAAACATTGCGGTAAAAGGCAGTTCATTTTCTCTGCTAAATGTGTTTTTTGGAGCAATAATAAAGAAGTGACTGTGAGTGACATGTAAATAATTGAATCAACATGTATTCGTGTTTCGTGTAGAGTATTGGGGGTCTGTCGCCTTTGCTCAGAGGATAGAGTGTAAGGAAGGAGTGGTGACCCAGAGGAAAGATGGTCTTGCAGAAGGCGTCTGCAGTGGGCTCTGAGACAACATGTCAATGCTGAAGCATAACTCATGTTCAAGTCAAGCTGAGAATATCACTTAACACCCCGCGCCAATGGCAGACAGTAATTAATAGGGAAATCATACACCTTCAGTAAGTATTTTTTGCCATTAAGATGTGAGTCACTTAGCTCTGCGTGTTGATAGGAAGAACTGATGTTAATGAGATATATGAGATCATGTGACTCGCGGCGAGAGCTGAAGAGGGCCTACAGCAGGCATGAAAAATATATTTTAAAAAAACGTAATCACAGACCTCTGGGTTATAATTAGGTGAATTGGGATTCAACAGTGAAGTCATAATAATGTCATTTAGTTGGAAATAGCGCGCAGAATGGCTCTTAAGATGAGGTGTGATCGCATCCTGCCAGAAAAGCCCCCCCCAGCGATGTCACGGCGGCGAAACTGCTGTCATGCCAGAGCGAGCTGTCATTTACACCTCACCTTTATTAACGGCGCACCTGAGCCGCCACTGACACCCTCACAGATATATACACCTCACCTCAACAAAGTTGCAAAACAACGGCTCATTTGGGTAGCTAAATGAATACGGTATAACCCTATACCTCCATACTCCTTGGTAGATGACAAGGTATAACAGCATACATCAATCCAATCTGCATGGACAGGGGGGCAGAGTACCATATAAACTTCAGCAATACAGTGCAAAGACTTCTTATTCATCTGCTCTGGATTATTAAAAATTAGCTACATGATGCATGGTCTACCGTAGGACACCAACTGGGCTTTCGAATGTGCCATTTAGGTGTATCTTTCTGTGTGTGTGTTTCCTGGCGGCTCCCTCCTGACGTCTCGAATAAGTGCCTAACTTTGTAACCCATCGACTCCTTTCACTGACAATTAACCGTAGTCTGCTGAAGATGGGAAGCTCAGGCGTGTAAATAGGATTTTGCTGTTTCAAATTGGCGCGCTGTAGTAAAGGAGCGACATATCCCAGTCAAGCCTTGGTGTCATAGGTGCATGTTCAAACTTGGACACGCCTGTCCTGCTGCCGGAGATGGAGCTACTGACGGTCAAAGCCATGCGAGACCCAGGCCTGCAGTGAGGCCTACACTAGAGTTCGAGTAAATTACCCAAACTACCCAGGGACAGCCCCCACCAATGGGGCCATATAACTTTCTGCCACTTTAACTGCTGTCGTCATAACGTGCCAAATTCATTATGTC
Organism: Cyphomyrus plagiostoma; assembly: GCA_019775915.2. Taxonomy (NCBI): domain Eukaryota; kingdom Metazoa; phylum Chordata; class Actinopteri; order Osteoglossiformes; family Mormyridae; genus Cyphomyrus; species Cyphomyrus plagiostoma. The sequence goes on along the minus strand of JABFEA020000010.1, from coordinate 24,291,473 downwards.
ACCTACCGCCACCGGATCGTCACACCACTGCACCGAACATCTGCACCCTGTCAAATATCCTTCCCTTCATTTCTACTTAATTTGCTCCTGATATCTGATTACCCAAGGGGCCAAATGTCCTGACAGACAGCAGGATGGAAAGCTGTGTTTCTAAAGGTTCTGTTTGGTGGGGGGGAATGGCACCCAGGGCTGGATACAGAACCATCTTCACTCCAGTCATTAATATGTAATACTTTCATCATTTTTAATATCATCTTTTTCTGGACTAGAGATATCTCTGGGCATCAAAATCTGACATAATCCTGCAGGGGTTTTTAATCTGAATTCTGGTGAATCTGCTTACAAGATGAACTACTGACAGCAAACAAGGACGAAGTGCCAGTTAATGGGCAGGAACCACATCGCAGGCTCTCTGTATCAAAGGGTCCCTAGAAAGACGCTCACAGCGGCTACCCACTGACTCCGTCATTTTTAAACCAACTTTACTTATTCTCATTTATTTATGGAAAAACCAAAACAGAAAAATTGAATTTTGAACATTAGTTCAAAAGACTCCTCTGCTCGAGGAACACCTTTGCTGACCCTCACCACACCACGACGTCTCTCCGGAAAGTACTTACACTTTGTCTGCTGATTGGAATCGTTCTACTTTGTCTGTAGAATGGTTCTTGCTTTGTTCAGAACCTGTTGTGTAGCCTCTTGCTCCAGCATGGCTTACACTCGTACCTGGGCGTTCACTGTAAGCTCAGCCTAGCCACACTTATGCCTCTCTGACTTGACAGCTGTATGTCTGCCATTTGTCTCACACGTGTGGACAAACCTATCTGCTAAATAAATGTAAATGCAAAGCAGGCATCCCAAGTACTTCTTGAGCAGAACAGTAGCAACTTATCTTTATCGATTCCTTTCCTTTTTCTTTTGTCCTGAGCTCTTTTCGGGCCATTCTGCCCCCCGCCTGGCGTGTGCCGTCGTTTGGATCCTGATACATTTTCACGCTGCCTTTGACTCACCAGAGAGAACTTGCAGACTTGAACGTACAGCTTCTGCACCTCCAGTTCCGAGACGGTGGGCTTCTGGCCCTGGCACTCTTTGTAGGTCTCTAGGTATGTAGTGAGCCAGTCCCTCTGCAGTTCTTGGCTGGGGTAAAGGCTATAATCAACTTCAGTCACACCTATGGGCCAGAAAGAGACTTTACATGAAGCACAATGTATGCTGAATAGACCTTTCTAACGGTGGCCAATCACTTAAATTGGGAGTCACTGCAGCTTTTGAAAATTTAACCTTAAAATCAGAGTTATTGTGATTTGTCTAGTTTAAAAACTGCTTAACCATTAACTGAACAAAAATTGAAAGTAGGCAACATTTCTGAAGTCTGACAGTAGTGCTTTTCCAGTGTTAATTTACGGAATTCTGGCATTAGTATGGATGAATAAATTAGAAAAATGAGAAATAGTGACAACATGTCAAAAACACTTCCAGGATTTTCTAATTATGTTTTAAATCACAGCCTAAAACATGAAGCGCACACACCCACACAGGATAAGAGCAAGCACGTCCAGGGCGGATATGAGGAAATCAAATCTGCATGGCCATTCTGACACAGCGGAAATGTGCCAGGACTTGCTCCACGCTGCTCACTGATTGAGCATGAGGAGATATCCTGCCCTTCTTGCATAATCGCCCCCATATGCCCATCTGCCATCTGCCCTCATTCCAGCCTGTCCCTAAATCTTGAAGCCTGACTTGGATCCTCAGACAAGCGTCAGGCAGCAAATAGGCTGCTCAGCCAGGGATGTAGCCCTGGAAGGCAATCGAAGACACGAGCTGTGGGCATGCTAAGGCACACTGACACCCCCTGAAGTATCACAGCACATAACAATAGTCCCACTGACCTTAACCTCAGGGAAAGTTTTCTTAGTGACTTTAATTTAGCCACAAATTTCTGCAGTCATGTTTACCTTTGCGTATCTTTTTCAGTTCTTTGGGTTAAGGCTGTAATTGGTTAATTGAGATTTTGTTTTCCATACCCCTCTGAGTCACACATATTGTATTACTTCTGCATCTAGTGTTTTCTTCAGTAGCCCCTTCATACCAATAATCAAAGTTAACAAGACATGCTTTTGTGTTGTGGAATTTTGCTGCTGACTGCAGTTGAAACCAGATTAAGGTAAACAGCTCTTGATTTCTGCATTATCTGTCTTCGGTTGGCAGGTTAATTGCACTGTTTTCCTGTGGGTTACAGTTACGCGGGGAGGCTGGGTAGCTCCTAAAGCCTCAGAAACACATGCCCATGCATCTGACGCCACGTCTGCTCCTCATTAACCTCCTGTCTCTGACCCCCGCCGCCCCCACCTGGTTTTCAGGAGCGAACCCCCCAGCTTCTCTCCCTCACCCTCTAGGTTGGCGACACGCTGGCCCGTTCATTTTGCGCTTCCACCATGGGGCACATTAAGTTATCAGTCCAGCATGAGGGAGCTGATACTGCATGACAGGTGAAGCAGCTGTTCCAGGTAATCGAAAAGGCTGTAGCTCAAATCCAAGGAAAAGTACTGTGGTTGCACCTTAGAGATGGGTTCTCTTGGCCAGAAGAAGAGCCTCAGTAAATATTCAGCAGCCTTACGGGGTAAAGCTGTAACTCTGCTCTGAATCTAAGCATCCGTTAAGCAAATAAATTATCTGCAGTCCCAGGCGGAGTCAGAAATCCTTTCCTCTCTGCTCTGCTCCAAGTCCGAGTCGCAGACATTAGCCTCAACCGGGGAACATCTACACATTCCACCCGGCCCCTCGCATCTCCTGCAATTACCCCCCAAAGCACTGTCTCGCCCCCGTCTGCTCCTGTTCACAGGGTCTCCATTCTCCATTGTAAAAGCACCAGTACAGGTACGTAGGAATTTTTCACATATCCCATCATGCCCCCTACGAGACACACACATATATAAGTGAGAGAAGTGAAAGTGATGCTTGGGTGGGGGGTGGGGGGGGGGCTCAGGGTCAGCCGTTCATCCATTCATCCAGCTCTCCTGGAGCAGTGTTCAGATTTGAGGGTCTTGGTCAAGGGCCGGAATGGTTATATGATCACCTTGCCGGCCACAGGATCTAAGTAGGTGGCCTTATGGTCATGGGGCAGGGACCAGCACTGCAGCAAGGGGTGAGTGCAGTCACCTTTGTCAAAGATTAGGGCGTCGAACCCACCTGCAAATTCATTGAAGTGGTTACCGATGTCATATGCCTGATAGTTGAAGTCAGCGTACTCAAAGTCAATGAATCGTACAAAACCTGAAAGGAAAAACAGAGTTATGCTTAATGTTTCAGGGGTCCATGTAGATTTATCAAAGTACAGCAATTTATGGATGTGCTAAAAGGTAATATACAGTGTCTGTACGGTTTATTTCTTGGAATATATGTGAATCCAGCTGAGAAAATCTGAGAGAGAACTAGTTTAAGGGTCCAGAGAGGGAGCAGGAAATATTCTTTGTATAGACAGAGGAGCAACTTCTTTGTTTATTCCTATGAAATATCAATGGGAGAAGACTGAATGCTAATGAGATTCACATGAGAGGCAGAAGCCCCGTTCCAAACTTTCTTTGTAAACGTGCATGCCTTCAGTCTTGTTGTAGATGATGTTCTTGATCAGGAGGTCATTGTGGCACAGGACAGTGCATGAGTCCACAGTGGATAGGTGCTGCTTTAGAGCCTCGATCTCGCTCACCAGAAGCTCAAAGCAGGGAACCTCTGAGGCTGGCCTGGAAGTGGGCGACAGACGGAGAGATGGGTCACACGGCGACGTATGAGTGGCGAAACGGGCGTCTCCGTGTCACACGGCCTATTTTTCTTAAATAACTGAGTGCTCAGCAGCCGAAGCGCAGAAAGCCAGGGCCCCCCGGTCGCTCTGGGCGGGAGGAGGGCGCGTATGTGAAAACCACATGTGCAGCAGCTCGCAGTAAACAGTAAATATGCGGTACGCTTGGCCAGCAGCGGCATTACTGGGGAGCGTGCAGCCAATTCGGTAAAACAAAGGAACACTGGTCTTTATTTTTCGCTGCACTAAGCACAGACACAAGGTCGCGCTGCTTTTGCTTAACCTTTGGCAGAACCACACAGACGATCCCTTCGGTGAGGCAGAATAAAACTTGGCATTCCGTGTCATTTATTTTTGGGATTTTTTTTTTTCATCTTTGTTTTTGTTTTATACTCTCAGCTAATCTGTTGTGTGAGATAAGAAAGTGCCATATTAACTCTGCTAATTTAATTAGAGGCTATATAAAATCATCTTGATGTTATCATTGTATGAATACATGCCATTTTACATTAGAAATGGCTATGCCTTTACAGTGCTATACAGTGTAATGAGTATAAATGGCAAATATTCTCAGGAATAGCTTTGCCCGTTGCTATCTAATGCTGGTGGTGGTGAGTAACAGGGGCCCAGTGAGACCACCATGCCCGCACCTCCTGCATTATGGGCTGGAGAGCTACTCCCAGCGACGTACGGGGATCTCACATATCTCCTTCTAGGTCCTTCAGGTTTTCTCTTGTTGTCCAAGACCATGCGGTTTGGCGAACTGGTGTCTTACAATCAGTGATTCCCAAACTGGTCCTAGGGGACCCCCCCCAGACAATTTTTGCTCCCGGCAGAAAGACAAAAATGTGGGCTGCCGGGGGGGTTCCGAGGACCAGGCTGAGAAATGGCCTTGTACTGGCTAAGCTGTCGTCTGCCATGGGCTCCAGTGCAGGCCTGCCTCGATGGGGGGAGGACCCCCGAGGGCTTTGGACTGAGTGGGCGGTAGCGGAGGGGTGGTGAAGGAGGTGGGGAGGCAGTTAAGCTGCTGCTTGCCATGGCTGCCTGTTACTGGGAAACCGCATCCTGTACAGGCCTTCCTCAACTCGCAGAACTGTAAACATCCTTCTGGACGTATGGGTGAGTTATACAGCTATACAGTCATATTAAAGGGCATATGGAGATATATGGAGATGTATAACTCAATAAATACATACAGACAAAATAATAGTTATTTTTATGGGAATTTTGTACTTTTTATGCAAAAAAGACAAACAAAAAGAAATTTAATTAATGGCAAGAAACCACAGGAAAAAACAGTGCCGGTTTTTCTCAAAATAGTTTTCATGGGGTGCCATTAAAGTTAACTGTCCTTCACAGATGAACACGAAATGGAATAACCGCAATGCTAAATTCCTAAATTGACCATTGGTGCATAAAAAAAAAAAACTTAAATAAAAATAAAAAAATAAAATGAATGTCGTTTCCCTTTGGAGAAATCAGAGTGCTGGTATCTTTGATGTGTGCCCCTTGATATATCTGGCCCATGGTGCCACATTCTCCTCTGATCTGTGGGATTAATTAGGTGGAATGTGCCGGCGCCCGTTAAAATCATAATACTAATTTAGCCAATGCACTGTGGCGTCGCTGTGGGTGGCGGCGATGGTGCCCATTTGTGGAAAACCTGTCCACCAACATATCAATTAATGCAGTCAACACAAAATAAATTGAAGGTCTGGAATGTCATGTGACGTCTCTGATCTGAAATTTTTACAATGTTACGAAACAGCCACGCTCTTCTGTAGCTGAGAGTTTGCTGCTTCGATGCGCTCGCTCTGATTTTTAGATGCATCTGTGTTAATCGACAGCGCGACGTTTTCGTGAAATTTATTGTCATATCTAGTCATTAAAATGTGTTTAAGCATCTCTGACTTATAAGCACATGTGCAAAAATATTTACCGTGGTATTCATTCTTCTGTTTTCAGAGCGAGTGCCTGGTAGGATATTTCCCCTGACATTTGTGAAGAATGTCCTTTTGTGACTCAATGGCGGCAAACACAGACTTAAGGTTTGTGCTTTAGTTTAGGACACCATGTTTTTTCCAGAAGGTCTAGATGGAGCCTATGTGAACCATGCTTCAGTATTTCCTCCCTGTTAGACACAGCAAGTGCCGTGTGTTACATGGCACGTGTCCTAAGCGGTTCAGCTGCTCCACTGTACCTGGTTTGTTTTCCTCATCGGAAAGGTCCCTATAAATCAAGCAAGGGAGGGTCCCTGCGGAGGCACCTTGAGCACAGCATTGTTCCTGCGTCTACACAGGACCGTCCTGTAAACAGTGTTATACCTATTTATGCTCTGGGACAAACGGAACGTTTTTGCACACAGCTGTCCACATAATTGAGTAGTGTGTCGGCCATAAAACTAAGGAGACAGGTTTTCCTGTTTACAGGAGCAACAGATGTGTTCCAACCAATCATAGCACTTGTTTTCATACAGCATTATTACATCACAGAACTCATTCTGCCTTTTCTCTTTAAAGTAACTTTAACACAGCGTTGCATCAATGTATGTCTTTCGTTTTCCCCAGTTATGTCTGGGTTCATACAAGTAAGCATTTACTGAGGTTTTAATAAAAAGAGCCATGAATTAACTACTTCCCTCAGCTGTACACATAGCACAGTGCCACACTTATTCAGGAACCCTTCAACTGTAAAGGCCTACGTCTAGCTCGCATTCTATCTCTCAATATCATGATTAATTTCCTCACACCCTCATAAATATGAAAACATTCTTTCCCATTTTGTATTTTTTGTTAAATTCAATTAGTGATACTCTGGCACTGTATAAAAACATATTATGATTAATGAAAGACACTAATTAAAAAACAAAACCCTTAATGATCAATTTTGAATTAGTCTCCTGCTCTTCAAAGTTCATCCTCTGTGTGGCCCATGGGCTGCAATGAACAGGCACTGGGGGCGAGGGCTGGGGGAACCGGAATAAACCGGCAAATCTCCAGCCCAGGAGAGCCCTCCAGAGTTGGAGCAGGGGGGGGTGGGGGGAATGCAGGAGCACCGGCAAAGATGAGCCCCGAGTAATGAGGATGGATGTGATCAGATGTCTAACGCTAAACACAAAAACTGCATCTTCACTGGACTAACCTAAGGCTTGTCATTCATATGATATACTCATCTGAAGCTGTTTTTGGAACCACTTTGGGAGCTGGGACCCTATAATCCAATATAACTTTTACTGTGAATGATAAAAGTAATTGCAGCCCCCTTCTGTATCTTTGTACGCCTACATCTACGGATGTACAGATAGCATTTGTCTCTGTATTATTTAAAGGTATCCAGACAAATCCATACACAGTCAAAGAAAGTGTCATGCAAGGGCTGCTGTCACAGAAAGAGGACTTTGGCAGCAGAGGGAAGTTTTCTCTATATACTGTGATTATGACATTATGGAGAATAGCGGCTGTATATTAGCTTGTTTCTTTTTAATCCAATCTGTTAGCAGCGGATCACCATTTACTGTCCTGGTCTATAGAATAATGGCTCCATATATGGCAACAGACGCACATCAGCACATCATATTTGGACATGATGACTGACACAGTTTTGTAACCAGCATTTAAAAAGTGACCCTACAGCTTATTGTTCATGTATATAGCTTATATTCATTTGCTTGTTTCTGGATTTTGACGGCTGTGAATGAAACAAATTTATCATCAACAAAAAGTACATGTAGATGTTTAAATTCGAACTAGACGAACCACGAATGTGTAGTTTTATATCATTAATCAAATTCACCCACAATTTTTTGGCGCAGAGAGGAAAACGAAGACCAGCATTATTTTGTTGTGGACGATTTCACAACGTAAACTGATCGTCTTCTAGATGTCCCGTGCTAGATTTTCATTAACGGCTTTGTTTTCGATTCTCGGAATTCCCAGCCGCTCTTCACCGGGCCCATCTGCTTCATTCTATGCACTAGCAACCGGGCTGCGTGAGTCACACGCCAAGCTCAAAAGCGATGGTAAAAGTGAATTTGCCCGTTCAGGCCATTTGCGCGGAGCAGAAGTCCGCGTGGTAACCCTACTGTATTCCATTAACACGGCCGTGGTTTAATGTACACAAAGCGTTGGCCACAGTAATGCTACTTCACGCAGACACACGAAGACACACGCTGTCAGAGCTGGCAGCCACAGCTACCTGTGCTCCTTTGTGGCGACACCAAACACAGCATACATTGTGCATGCATGTGCTGTGTGCCACAGGAGCCCCCCGGGGGGGGGGGCGGGGGGGGGGGGGGGGGGGGGGGGGGGGGGG
>JABFEA020000010.1:24252661-24271125 GCA_019775915.2 Cyphomyrus plagiostoma | reverse complement strand
CCAGAAACATTACCACACTCCCCCTGGAGAACCGTGGATTAGTCAATGTGCAGGCAGTCTGAGGCTAATGCTAATTTTTTGTTCGTGAAGTAAGACTTTCATGCAGCCTCACCGAACAGAGGCTCCTTCTTCCTGCAGACACAGAGCATCACTTTAACTTTTCATAGTTCTGCCTTTTATTTCTCTTTTTTTTTCCCCAGCACCACCACGAGTTGCCTGGCCTCTCTCTGCCCAAAGAAAACAGTGTCTGAAGTGGGAGGAGGCTGTGGGGCAGGTACGCTGGGAATTGGCTGTGCTTGTTTTGCCGTGCCTTCTGTTCCGGCGGCCGGGTTTCAGATGGAAGGATCTGGGGTCGGCTCTGCCAGGGGCCCTGGGAGCATAAGGCCTATTACTCCGGGAGATTGCTACACTGTTGGCTGACGTGAATAAAGCTGTCTCCTCTTCAGAGCTGCAAATTCACCGAGGTCCGCCGCGTCCCCCCCTCGCCGCCGCCGCCCCCAGAATCGAAGCCTCCCCCGGGGGGCTAAAGCTAAAAGATGTGGCGGCGCATGTTTCGGGCAGCGATGAAAAGGCAGGGAAAGGACTCGGGCCTCGATTTGTGTTTACTCGCTTCATAGCATTGTGTCACCCCCCCCCCCCCCCGAAAAAAAAAAAGATAACTGTCAGTGATATCTGGCTACAGTACAGTGACATAAAGTCCCGTATCTGAGTCAGTGTCAGTTTCCCTCCCCTGCTATGAAATAGTCAATGGCGCTTTGTCTTATTCAGACTAAAATTGTATAAACTCAACTGAGTACATTTCAGAATTTTTCTGATGTTTCCCAGACAAGAGGTTTTCTTAATTTTTTTTAATAAATCAGATTTTAAGTTGCAGAAGTGAGCTAGTTAACCTTTGCACCACCCAGTAGCGATGGAGCCCAGCACATGGCGAGCTGCCCCCAAAGCAAACAGCCATGCGCTCCTTTCCTCGGGGTCAAAGCCGTTAATACACTTAAAGGCCGTGAGGATGCCCCCGGTCTGGCACGTGTTCCCCATGTCCTCACTCCAGGTCGCACTACACCAAACTGAAGACTTTAAAATTGCAAAACAAAGATCCAAGTTCTTATTCTTAATGTCAGCGTTTTCGTTGGTATCTGGAACTTTATTTGAAACTAACCTGACATGCTCAGGCATCTCAGTCCCTACTGAATCTGAATCAGTCCTGAATGATTTGTTTAGCTCGGATGTTTTAACAACTGTCCTCCCAGTTTGAGAATTCCATACATCGCAACAGCCCATTATCTTCATAGTGCTACCAATATTATGTATTTGATTGGCACTAATGCATGCAGAATTTTGATACCCAAATGGGAGAATTCTGGCTATAAAGAAAATGACAGTTCTTTTGTGATATTTCGTGAGTCTTATGTGACAAGCTAATAAATGCATTTTGTCTTTGTGTTTGGAATAAATACATTTCCACACTAAATAAATAGACTCTACAATCTTTTTTGGATGCTATTGCAATATGATTATATATGTGAATAATCAAGGAATTAACCCCCAAAACATGTAACTGATGGCAAATAAAAAATGTAATGGACAGCCCTAATTCTCTATTCTCTAGAGGGACACATTAGTAAAGATGTTAGCAAGCTAGATTAAAAAGAAACTGAAAACACATCATGTCCCGCATCATGTCCTGATGTGAAATTCAAAATAATAATAATAATAATCACAATCAAAAACGTTTTGGATAGCTGGAGGAGTTGTAGGTATTGGTTATGTACTGATTGTGGTACCATGTGGTGCTCTGAATGAGTAAATAGTTTATGGACATTAGTAAACTTTTTTACATGATAATTTATTATTGTGAGATGTGATGGCCTCTATGCTGTTAAATAACATTGTGGGTCTGAGCTAGTACATTTTTACTGACCTAGTTAGCTTACTACTAGCTGGCTAGTAGTTAAAAAGAAACAGAAAAAAAATAACTAAAGTTAAGGCTGACTAGAGTAATTTCATTAGATTTAATGAAACTAACTAAATTTAATGCATTACCCACAGCTACATCAAAGAACAGAAGAGGGTCCCATGCTGGCTAATATCAGAAATTCTTAACTTCCACCTTCGATTACAGCTGAAGAATGCTGTCCAGCTAGCCTGCTGACTTTGCTAGTGATAGGTTTCCATACTAACGTTACCCATCGTTGTTTTCTATGCATTTAGTATGTGGGGAAAAAAGTAAATGTATCTTTGAAAAAGTGTGATATATTCCTTCCCCCCCCCCAGATTCTGTGCTAAAAACCCTGGATATCTTCAGGTCCTCCCTACATCCCGGGTACTAACCAAGTTAGACGATCCCATCTGGGGTCTCTATGCTGCCTATACGGACTGCAAGTCTCAGTAGAGACCAGTGCTGCTTGGCAGGTTCCCACTTGCCTTCAGTTTAATCTCTTCTGGCTTCCACTCAGGCCGCAGCTCCTTCAGCAGCACCAGGAGATTGCTCCTGGGGTCATTCTCATCCACAGCTATGCCAAGGTGAGGAAGGGGGTCCTGCAGGCCCTCTGCTCTGCCTTCCATTACCGGTGTCCAGCCTGCACTCAGCCCCAGGTAGTCACAGTGCTACTGATCACACATGGGACTCATCCCGGCCTTTTATCCAGTAACTGAGTTTGCCCACGATGTTACCAAAGTGCAACGTTCCCCTGGGCACCTTTTACTTTATGTTGGGGGATTGTATATTAACTAGACTCTCCAAAAAAAGAGGCAGTGTAAAGTACACTGAAAAACTTATAGTAAACCTTATATTGGAACTGAGCTGCTGGAATTGCACAAACAGGACAGGTTTTGTTCAACTATGTGATAATAATTACACACCCAACTCAATCAAGCAGTTACAATGAAAAAGAGGGAATTCTGTCTCACAATAATAAACACACATATTAATTTTGTAAACCATAATCATAATTGGAAGAGCCTATATTGGAACACAGAGTAATAAAATATTATAGTACAATATATACATGAGACATTTCCAAGGTGTTAAAGCCATTAATGGGCCACACTTCTGAGGATATGTAAATCCTTGTGTTTTGAATGATTTATTTTCACTCCCGCAAAGTATCTTCGGTCATAATTACGCTAATGGCCTATTATGGTACATCACAAATCAATGACTGCGTTATTTAGCTCATGTCTCCAGGAACACGGCTCTGGCATGCAGCCACCCCGCTACAAAGGAGCGGAGCGCAGGTGCTTTTTCCGCCGGCTGCTGTCTAAAGGGGAATGGTGGTGGCCAACTTCACCAGGGTCTCTATGCCCCAGCAGTCATTTAGCCGCATTCACTTTGTCGCTGGTTTCTTCTTCTCACAGGACCACAGAGAGGCAAGGAAAGGCAATAAAATGGCTGCCTGTCAGGTTAGCTCGGTGACCTTGGTGACACGCGGGGCCTGTCAGGAAGCCAGCATTCCCGCTCTCCCTTATGTCATAAATACATCTGATCGTCTGCCATCGGATTCAAACAAAAGATACACTACAAACAATGTTTACCAAACTTCCATTGAATTTAATGACTATTTTTAAAGAAAATGTCTGTTTATAGTTGTTCTGCTGAATACATTTACATTTATAGATGCTAGATGCAAACAAGGCAGATCAAGAAGCTATAGCTAGGTGTAAGTGTGTGACTAGTAATAAGTGTGAGTTAGCCTCTGATCAAGCGCTCCAAAATACAATACAAACACAGCAAGAAACCAATAAAAGAACAATTCAATTAAATGAATCTTTTTTAACAATAATAAGTAATAATAGCTGTAGTACCCTTTTGTATTTAACATTTAAAAATATTGTTAGGTTATTCCTAGGCTGTGCTGTCAGGCACTTGCTACATATATCAGCTTTTGCTTTGGAGTGTTTGTTTTAGAGCAGCTGTAGATTGATTCTGTTGATTTGTCATAAAAAGGTCTCTGTGGACCAAAGCTTGCGCTATTTTGAAGAAGAGCTAAAAAAAATTCAGCGCGTGTTGTTGAACGCCGCCTTGCGCATCGACAGCGAACGTGGGCACAGTCGCTCTGTCAGCGATCGGTAAATAAGCGAGACAGCGGATGAAGAGACACAGAGAGGAGGCTTTTAGCGATGCAGGAAGCGCCCGAGCCTGCCTTAAACCAGCACCGGGAAACGAGGAAAGCGGCGCGCCAGGGCACTCGTAAATGTTCAGGGCGCATGTTTGATTTAAATCTCATATTTTTTTTTCTTTCGTTCCCTTCTCTTCATTTTTATCAGTCAGCCTTCTGTACCTCATAAGGAATGGAAAAGAGAAGCGAAGAAGATCTTGAGAGACAAACGAGATTAATCATTGATTAAAAGTCCAACAATTTAAGACTTTTTGAAACTCTTGAAGGAAAACATGAAGGAATAATTTTGATTTTTTTAAGTGAGCTCTGCTGTCTTATTCAGTTGAAATGGTTTTGGCAACACTGCACAGTACATATTTAATGAAATTTATAACAATTGTCCCTCGATGGGATGAAGTGCTTGTTTAAAATGCTAATACGTTCTTTTCTGTGACATGCTGTAATTAAACATAACAATACTCTATTTCTTCTCCTCACACTATGTGGTTCTCATCAAGGGCTTTGAAAACAGAACAATGATTGACCACCTGGTCCCGTTACTGTAGTGAGATTTATTAAACTCCCCATCTGTATAGAAAATCAATGTGTGATTGCATGGGGCCTGTAGGTCAGCACTGTTTTACTGCTGAAGATATAATTAGCTCAGCCTGCATGCTATGTATGTTGATGACTATTCTATATATTTTTTATTATTGTGCACTTATTTGACAGATTCATGATTTCTTTGGATTGCTGATAAATTTACTTAAAAATATCTCTATATTACTGCTCAGTGTCGAGTGCAGAGTAAGTCTGGCAGTGAAACTGGTTAACATCATGGTGGAACATCACCCCTGCGATAAACTCCACTTACATTTCCACCATTTTCATATATTGCATTGCATAATACTTTCTTGGATTTGGAATAGCTGTTCACTTGTGTGGAGCAAAACCCTTCAGTGATGTTTCTGCTAATGGGCAATTTACCAGCCATTTATAGTCTTGACACAAGAGAGAAGATCTGATACACTCTGCCTCTTTTTAATTTGTTCCTGCCCTTTGCGTTTGATGTGATGTTCGGCTGCCCTTGTGAGTGCTCTTTCGTAACAGTGAAGTGCATTTTAATTGTAAAATTGTCGCATTTTACTACACAACCCAATGACTTAAAACGTCAGACTCCATCCCTGTTTAGCAGCAAGCTGTGATTAACACAAGCAGGCTGTTTCTCAGAAGAACAGCACCCTAAGAAATTAATCTGGCCTTGTCTCTAGAGTCACTTTATAATTATTATTTTGCATCTCAGTCTAACTTAATCAGAGCACTCTCGTAGATCTTGCAGTACAAACAGGCACAGGGCCTTTTGGAAGAGTGCGTGATGAATTTATCTTATTCTGCAGAACAGATAAATTAATTGGATTAAAGTTTTCATCATCAGTTTCTTTTCTTGTCCACATCCATGCATCTCCTCTTCCAGCTCATTGCTTCCCAGACATTAGCGGATTCCAAACGCTCTCCTACATTCTCGCAGCTAAAGGTGGCGCCGCTGCCTAACGCAGCCGGCATCTAACATAATGTTTAATATCCATCTGACAGCTATCGTTTGGCCAGCTTTTGCTCCCAGCTGATGAATGTGCAATTACCTGGCTTGACAGACCTTGTTCATTTTTGTTCCCTCTGCAGGCATGCGTATGTATATGTGATGTTGTGCACCATAAACATGGTGTTGTGGAGGGGAGGGGAGGGGGGGGGGGGTATTGCAGCTTGAGGGATTACCCAGGGTTCCTTGTAACCTTGCCTTCCCTGTTGCTTTCACTGTGACAGTGCAAACTCATTTTTCTATCATGCTAATGCAGGTAAGATGGGCAACAGACTACTACTCTACACATACCAAGGTTTCAGGCATAAAAAAATTCAAACATTCTAATGATACACCCATCCATGCATCTTCCATGAATGGAAATGCACACAGTGAGAATGGAACCTACCCCTGGAAGCTCATGGCTCAAGACAGCGTACATCCTGGATGCAATGCACAGGGCACATACATCAATAAGCTCCGTGCCATTGCCAATTTACACACGGACACACACATAAACACGTTTTTATACGTATCTTTGTGGGGACTGTCCGTTTACTTTTATGGGGGAAAAAAAGCAAAACCAAATAGAGGCTGGAAAACAGGAACGCGAGGGGTCAAAATGGAAAGTACCGAACAGGGAAGGGTACAGGCAACAGGAAGGTGACAAGACAGAAATGTACTTAAATACAAAGGTTAACGAGAAAACAAGTAACTGCTGTGGGTTATCAGGGCCATGTCAGGGAGGAGACAGGAGGGTTAGGCGGACATGAAAGGCAGGGCATTATGGTAGCCTCCCCTCTACCGCCCCTCCAAAGCGCGCCATCTGGGCACAGAGGATGGACAGGGGTGGGGACCAAGGGGAACAGAAACGAAAGCGGACATAGGAGGCCAAGGACATACCGGACACCAGACAGGACAGGGCATGGCATTACTGACAGGGTACACAGGACAGACATCATACAAGACCAGAGAGGCAGCAGGACAGAGGTACAGAGAGTAAGCTGCGATTGGAGGAAGCAGGGAACGTCTTCCAAACCTGGGGAGTTGGGCAGAGTTCCTGGGACACAGACCCTCCTGGGCCCAGTCAGCAACCAGCAAAGTGGGGGGCATCAGGCTTGTAGGACCTAGGAGCCTCAGAGGACGTTGGCTTGCCGCTGACTGGGGAGTCGGGTGCTACATAAGAAATTTACAAACGTCCTATCAAGCTCGTTTGGGGAGATCTTAACTAATAGCTGAAATTGTTATGTGAAATTGTAAGGTGACAACAGAAGATGGTGTGATGCTGGAGCAACACCAAGGGACAAGATGGGAGCTGACAGGACAGCAAGAGATAAAGTGGGAGCAGGCAAAACCGCAGGAGGTGAGCAGGGCACAGCCAAGACACCAGGAGGTGAGCAGGTTGAAGCCAGAACACCTGGTGTGACCACTTGAGTTCCCTGTGGTCCAACAGGCAAGACACAGCAGGCTGCACTGCCCAGAGTGGTGTCTTAGTCGGAGACTAAAATGTAAAATATACATAACCCCCCCACCCCCTACACACACACACACACACACACACACACACATACACACACATAGACACACACACAGGTGTCAGCAGACATGAAATCCATCACCGCACAGGGGCTGCACACAGTGTTATCCAGCATGCAGTCCAGCAGAGCCATGGACATGTACATGCCGGTCAGTGCGTCTCCATGCTGGCCTTCAAAAAGTTTACTCTTCTCTCTTCTGTAGATTTTTTTTCTTCATAAAGCTCAATAAAATTTGCTGGCCTGAAACAAGTGCTTTTCCCAAAGAAGACGTCTTATTAGGAAGCATATTAACCAGATGTGTGGTCCTAATTTAGCTCCTACTCCACCTAAATTTGTGGCCTGATTCACATTCTGCTTAAGTGGTCTGGAGCGGCGGAGGACCTATTATGACCTCATTGTGACCGGCTGTCTAACAACAGTGAGCAAGGATGTGTCTCCAAGAAAAGTGTGGTAAGCAGCTCATTTTACCTCAAACATTGCAATTTCTCCCACTCCAGACTCTACAGGAAACAGCATGAGCTGATAACAGAATGAACAATGATTAAAAGCTTAAAATGCAAAGTTCATTCCCTTGCTCAGAGAAAAGTCAAGTTTGTCTCCTTCAAGTTTCTGCCTTACTGGAGCAATATGTGTTTTCCTGTATTAATGGCAGTCCATCCATTCGTTTTCTGTAACTGTCCTATTCAGTGACATGGGACTAGACACTACAAGCACAGGAGCAAGAAAGCACAGTGAGGCAAACTGATGTCAGAAGAACAGAGGTAGGCAAGCTGAAGGCAGAAGAGTAGAGGCATGAAATTTAAAGACACGAGCAAGATAGCTAAAGGCAAAACAGAGGCAGAGAAGCTGAGGACATCAACAGGCAGTGGCAGATAAACTGAGGACATCAACAGGCAGAGGCAGATAAGATGAGGACATCAACAGGCAGAGGCAGATAAGCTGAGGACATCAACAGGCAGAGGCAGATAAGAAGAGGATATCAACAGGCAGGCTCATTCCCAACATGCAGCTACTGAGGCCAAATCCTGTGCCATCTCATTAATGCCTGCTAGGCACTGCTGATCACATCCACGCACACTTCCTTCTGGCCTTGGATAACATCTCAGCACCTTGTATCAAGTTTTACTTCCATTTCTTACAAACCTTTGTTCTAGCTTTAATTATTGTAAAACATAGCTACCTCTGTTGCAGTTCTGCTGATAACAATAGCACAGCTCTATATAATCAATGGTATGAAATTATTCATTTTTTTATTTTTGAAGATGCACAAAAATGGTTTAGGTTCCTGTGTATCCGCTACACTCCCAATACAAGATATTCTTTGTTTAGCTCATTCTTTGATGTTTTAGATTCATGTTCTGTAGCATGTTGACTTTGTACATTGATTCTGTATCAGCCAGGCTCCACATTTGAAATGTTTAGTGGTTCAAATGATTATCTAACGGGGTGGGGTGGGGGGTATCTGAATGTTCCCAGGTGGCCGAGCTTATGATTGAGTGAGCCAAGCCTAGCCTGCCCCCCCAGGAGCCAGGCCTGCCCTGCATGGTGACATGTAACCGATTGTACATTTGCCAAACAAATCAAGTTAGCGAGCAAAAACACTGTGAACGATTGCTGTATTTCTCCCAAATGCAGACAAAGTCTGGGCATATTCATGAAAGCAGAGCAGTGGTACCGCCAAGCTGAATATGTGTTTAGTAAGGGGTTAAATTCTAAGTCAGCATCATTGGGAGACATGATGCACGGATTACTGGCTGTAATCAGCTTTTGGCCACCCGTGGTCACAGCAGCAGCTTCTCCCTCCCCTGATTTCATTAGCTGGCGCTCTCTGGCCTGGCAGTACTGGAACCTTCCTGCATGGGACGGGCCAGAAGCAGCCAAGCCACGAGTCTGGCCCAAATGCAGCAGTACCCACCTGCAGAGTCATGCAGGCAACACTCCCTATAACGTCCTGCAGAAAAAACTCCCCAAAATCCTAAGAACCCCCCACCCCCCTCCCAGACAATTTAGCTCAACATTTCTTGTTACTGTAAACCATTTGCTCTCAATGGCACCATTACTTTACCCCACAGACCCTATGAAAGGTGTCCTTTATACTCAACAACACACCTAAGCACAGATGGATAGTGCCCGGCTGGTCAAGCACAAGAAAAGCTGTGTGTCTTCGCTGTGCAAGGCCTGACACAGGCCATGGAAAGAAAACACTCAGCTTAATCCATTAATAACATTTCCAACTATAGCAATACCCTCGCATTAACCTTTTAGAATAGTCTTTCCATTTTAAATGCTAATGTTAATTGCTTTTAAAATAACATGCAGAAGAACTGGTATGCACTGTTTTATATGAAAGCAAGAATTCATAAAAACACCCGCTTTCTGTGTAATATCACGGAAGTTACCGGAATAATGATTCTCGTTCCATCATACAGGACTGCGAAACAGCGGTTTCCGCCTTTATCATACGGTGTGACGCCATCACTGCAAAATAAGGACCTGCTGTCAGCTTGCTGTTATGAAAGAATGAGTCTGTTTTCTGCTTCTCACATTTGTTTCACACAACTATTACTTATAAATAGACCTTCACAGCGCTGCTGTGCAGACGTATTTCTAAACTGGGCTGGGAAGCTGCTATTTTATTTCAAGAGCGCAGAGCAATCACGAGATAAATATTTATTTTAACGCTGGCTTTTGTTGGTTCGACTCAAAGAGAAAGGTAAATGGGGTCCTCATTGTTACCAGGGCTGTGATCTGCCATAGTTGTGAATACCCTAATCGGTGGCATAGAGCTTGCTAAGCGCCGTCTTGAACATGAAACGATTGCAACCAAATTGCATTTTGAAGCTTTTTTAAGTGCTAGGAAAATGTGACCGACCAAGCATACACGGTAGAAAAGGTACTAGTATTCAAGCTTGCCAGATCCATTGAGTCTGACCTTTTATTGAAAGGAGCACCGAGCTTACAAAAACATGGACTGGACCAGATGGTTTCCAATTTGAAACAAGTACGTTCCTTAACATCTCACTTTCAGAGATTTAATTATATCTGGCTGCTTCTCAAAAGAATTTGTTTACAATACAAATAACCTAGCGTAACTGCACATCTATTTATACGCTGACGGCAAAAGTATCAGGATAAATATTTCATCAAGTATGCTAATGTGAGCAATTATACCGTACCATTCCGATGAGCAAATTATAAGACGGTGTAAAGAGTATCTGTCAATCAATACACAAAAGTCCGTGTGGGATTATGGTTATTTAAAAACCATAAAGAGCTCACAAAAACTGATTGACAGATAGTGTGAAGCGTGAATCAACAAATCAATCACGTTTTCTCATAGGCATTGCAGGGATACTGAGTGAGATCGCCAGACTTTTCGCCAGCATTTGACCATAAACGTACTTATTCTAATGTAAAATCCGTATCTGGTTATACAGATAGTGAGATTGAACCCTAAGAAATTGCACACCAAGTTGTTGTTCTTCATACTAGATTAAGAGGGAGACACAAATATATCATATTGACTACATAAGTTATGAAATTAACATATGTAACCATTGATTTTGCTGTTGAGTTGGGCGTTATGGATCGGCATAAAGCTAAAACAAATCCATTGGAGTTGTAAATAGAGAATCCTGCTTGACTGAGGAAATGTTGCATCATCACATATGTTTACTTTACTACAAAAATATGGACTGGGCCCCGCCTCCTCAAATCCAAACCGCATTTTGTTGGAGCGCATCTCCGCCTCCTTCAACGTATTTCTTAATATCCAAAAATTTAGTAAAAGATTCAAAGTTAAGGGTGTAATAAAATGTCAGTTTTTCCCTACTTATTAAATCAGCTTTAACGTTAATTTTGTTCAGTAGCTCTCGACCAGACATTCTTTTCTCGAGTGGATGAGATATCAAGACGCCTTGATTTCTATCCCATGTTTTTGTACCTTAATTTATTTCGCTTTCCTTAATTACTGCTGCGAAAAAAACACTTACTAGACTCTGGCGGAAGTCAGACATGTATCTGTAATAAGCAATCCGTGATTAACTTGGTATTGTGTCGCCTAGCTAAACAAGGCATCGTAGCGACGCAAAAAAAAAAAAAAAAACCATAAATAAAGCGAGGCGAAGCAGTTCCCACGCGCGGTAATATTTTATTTCAGCCCAGAACAGGATTGCTGGATTATAGGTTTAGACAATAACAATAACGCCCAGACCATCTATTACAGTTAATCGCAATCGGGAGGTTAGACGCTAGACGGAAAGGCTCGCACACGGTAGGTCATTATACAATATCAGAGCATGTCAGGATTACACATACAACACCAGGTAGGGGTACACGCGATACTCGAGAGCACAACACGTGTTTACACTAAACACAAACAGTTACTTTTAACGAGACATACACACGGGCCATATAAACGACCCACGAGCATGCCGGGAAATGCTAATCGCACCGGCGTTAAATTATTTTAATGATTTTTCACGGGGGACATTACGAATGAATAAGCAAGAATATTATTACTTGTAGTGATGAAGCCATTTTCATGCATTTTCAAGTTTCATATACATGTTATGTTTAATATTTTTCTAGTACTATTCAACCACCTGACATGTGCAATATCCATATCAAATAAGAAAATATTTTTGATAATAGTTCTTGGTTTATTTTATATTGCTTTAAAATGGTAACAAAACAAATGAACAGGAATACATATAATAACCAATAAACAGAGTGTCTTATTCAGGATCCTCATATGAAGGCTCCCCTCCACTCTCATTTTTATTTAACCCACCATTTAGTCTGGATGCATTTTAGTTAAAGGCAGTTTAGAAAGGTGTCTTTCAGTGTACATGGCAAGGGTGTAGATTTGGATATAGATGGTAGGGACATGTCTGTACCAATATTATGGGAGTACCGTATGTGATGAGGGGGGGCTGATTTGCTCCTTACCAGTGATGGAACCAAATCTATCCCCTTGAGAGATACCACCTTGTTCATACAGATAATTTTTTATTGTAAAGGGGATTAGATAGACATTAATATGAATGCTTCAGTTTAATAACAAATGATGATTTAAGAACTGACCATATATGCAAGCATAAATTAGAAATTTACAGGTGAGCCTGGAGTGGGGATATGTGGGTATATATGGTATGTATGTGTGGTATTTGAACACGTTTTCTGACATAAGATGGAGGAGCTTCCAATAATGTTCAATTCAACACAAAATAACATTTTGCTAAATTTAAGTTGAAATGTAAAACTGGAGTAATAAATTTGTCAGATTGCCGGTGCCCATTGGCAGAGACTCAGCCACATTCAGTGAAGTTAAAAACAGACTTCAGTAGCAATTTTGTGCATAATGGTATCAGTGGATGGAAATGAGGTGGGGAAGTGAAAAATTACTGAAGGATAGGATGGCTTTCGTTCCTCAATGAAAATAGTGTTATTTAGGAAGCATCAGCCTGTGGCTTTTCTGGAAGACTTCCCACCTTTTCCCGGCGACTGGCGCACGCTTCAAGGCACCAGAAGATGGTACACTTTATTCAGAAATGGCAGGTCTCAGAGAAGGGCAACACAGGATACTCACAAAATGTGAGATTAAAAAAATATATAGATACATATGAAGTAACACATATACATTGTAAGTTAATTAAAAGGTGACTTCAGTACATTATTTGCGGTGATGTATTGTTGTTTCTGTATGGTGGCTCTGTTTTTTTTTTTTTTTTCCGTCATCCTGGAGCCCAGGTGCAGATACAATGAGGTCTGTGTGCAGTGCTGGCCCAGGGGAGAGTGATCTCACTATCGCAGCCGCAGTGGCTGTAACACATGCAGAGATACAGAAGTCATCGCCCCTGACAGCATGCTAACTTTCAGACGCGCTTCAGGGGGCTGTAAGGTCATGGTAAGTAAACTGCATTTTGGTCCAGTCAGGCAGAGGCCTCCCTGGGCCTTGCCGAATAGAATGGACTTCTTGTCAATTTTTATCAGATACATTTAAGATTCCACTTCCCTTTATTGAAACAGGACTGGGGTAGCTTTTGTCACCTCGGCCCCAATTCCTGGCAGTATTCTTTTTGCCTTTAAGAGCTTTAGAACCTGGGTGCAGCGCTGTTTGGCAAACCTGGAGCTGATGTGGCCATCCTTGAGGAAAGGTCAAGGCACGCCAAGCATGAGATGTTTTGCTTTTCAAAGAACTTCACAGCCCAAAAGTCTCCTGATTTAATTTTGACGTCGTGTCTTGGATGTATTATGATGATATTGTGAAGGATTCAAAGAAATGACATTATAGTGCAGTTTGGTTTTGTCACTGAAGTTATCTAATCAAAGTGAAAAATAGTATACTTCCAAACAGTAGCGAAATCTCAATAAACAGCCTCAGTTTATGTTATTCTTTAGAGCATCATGTGTATGATGGCCACTGCACTAGCAACAGAGGAGACAGTGGGCAGATTTATCCAGCCAAGCCAGTTAATTTGTGGTCCAGTGATGGGCATAGTAAAGGCTCCTCATTCCCTCACATTTTAACAAGAGGAAAAGTAGATTTATAAACCCTTGTAAACACTTCTGTTTAATGGAGCTTTCACTGTCTGAAGTGCCACAGAAAACTTTCCCACCAAATGATATTCTTATGATGCAGTGATTGTAACATAACATCCTGAAATGGCAAAAATGAACTTACCATTTGAATCATTCTTATGTTCAGATATACGGTGTAGCGCCTATTTAAGAATACAGAGCCCCGAAGATCAGTTGAATTGGGGATGACAAAGGTAAATTTCCACTGCGTGGACTTTGGGTCCGCTGCCACTGGCTGTAATGGGACATTTAGGCTCATAGTAGAAGCCATACTTATAGCATGCATCTCGTACAGCATGCACCTTGAAGCAAATACAGCATTTTTGGCTGATCTTGCTTGGGTCAGCCATTCCGTATACCTGCCACTGGCTACTAGCAAAACTGGAGCCCAATAGGGAACTTGCAAAAGGAGAGGTGTGGGACCACAGAGTGGGCCTTCACATGCTCAGTAAGTCCCATTAAGCTCATTTTAACAGCTCTGAAATTTACATTTACATTTGCATTTACTGCACTTGGCAGACACCCTTAGCCAGAGCGACTTACGTAAGTGCTTAGAAGTCTCATCAGTGGATACATTGTAATACTGGTTCAATAGAACCTTCTTCTAACCTACTATCACTCTAAAAAACTGTTTTGGCAAATAATACAATTTTCTTTTTTTTTTTTATAAGACTGAGGCAGCGCTGTTTGCATATGATTCCTCCCCACAGTCTCCAGCCATAGCGTCACCCATCACTCAGCACAGCACAGGGCACTCAGACCACAGCACATGTGCGCTCGGCCCCCAGCCATTGGTGGCATAATTACAGCCCGAGTTTGCAGGGCTCGGCCCGTTTCGGGGACAGAAATGACTAACGCTGGCCGGCGCGTGGTCCCTCCCTGATCCTGCCATCATGAGGCCAGTGAAAAATAACAATATCCTGAAATGCACAGCTGAAAATATTTATGACCCGCAGAGCGTCCCGAGGATCCGGCGGCTTAAGAGTTGGCCACTTTACTTAATTTGCTCGTAAAAAATGTACACAAGCCTGGGACTTCCAAAGTCAGGAAGATTTTAGCTGCAGTTTCCATTTGCTGCAAATGTTATTGCTGGAAGAGGAAGAAAGAGGCCCATTTCTGTAGCGTATGTTTGACATCACTTGTCAGACGTCAGTGTGTATCGATGCTGTAGGATAAAGGTAAATCTCCATTAACTTTTACAGCTGGTGATTATTTTGGATTTGGGGTTTTAGCTACTGTACTCCACATAAATTTTCGAGATGCTCTCTGCTGACACATGATACTGTAGCACTTAGAGCGTTTAAGCTCTTTTGGAACAACCAAAAACTGTTGAAAGCATTACCTTCTAGTGACGACATGCAATGTGTATAATGTGGGGTCTGTGATCCAGTATATTTACATTCAAACCATACAAATGAAACTGAGCTGGTTTCACAAGGCTAAGAAGCAGCAATTATGAAGGCAGACAGATCTCTGAGACCAGTTTAAAGCATCATATTAATGTACAGGTTTGCACCGTGTTCTTTAATCTAGCTGGATTATGTACCACAAATAACAGGGGAATGAAAAGGTCTTGGAAAATTTTGCTCTTTAATAATTCCCTTTTTGTGTGCTATATGATGTCACTGCATGTGACCAGACTTTTGTCCTGATCAGTGAATCAGTTTAAAGCCATCCATCCATCCATCCATCCACTCAGCTGCAAACCACCACAGTGCATGCTGCAGGTCACAGTCCAATGACACCAACAGAACCATATCATCTGAAAAAAGCAAAGACATGCTCTTGAGGTCCCCACATCGGACCCCTGCTGCCCCTTGGCTATGGCTGGAAATTCTGTTCATTAAAGTTGTGAACAGAATCAGCGACAAAATCAATCCAACCCTTGTTCCATTTATAGGAACTTGATCGCCCACAGCAACGAACCCCGTACCACATACTCCTGGAGTACGCCCCACAGGACCCCCATGGGACATGATCGTATGCCTTTTCAAAGTCCACAAAACACATGTAGACTGGGTGAGCAAACTTCCATGAACCCTCCAGTGTCCTTTTGAGCTGGTTCGTCATTCCGCCTCCACGACAGAATCCATATTGTTCCTCCTGGATCAGAGATTTGACTAACAAGCGGACCCTATGCTCCAGTACCCTGGCATAGACTCTAAAGTTGGAAAGCATCCTCCAGTCCCCTTGCTTAAAAATTGGGGCCATCATCCCAGTCAATAGTTCTCCATCCTTGCTGTAAACAGCATGAGTAAAGCCCTGTGTCCCCCTCCTGTGTCAACTATATATATATAGTTAAGTTTGGACACACCTTCTCATTCAATGTGTTTTCTTTATTTTCATGATGGTTTGCCAGAATCTTTTTGAGACTGATTAAAAGTATTTCTCCATGGCTTCACTAAACTTCTCGCACAGGCAAGTTTTCGCTTTAGCAACTGCCAGTGCCATTTTCTTCTTTGCCTGCCAGTACCTGTCAGCTGCTTCAAGAGTGCCATAAGCTAACCAAGCTTGGAAGGCGCCCTTCTTCAGCCTGACAGCTTCCTGTACTGCTGGTATCCACCACTGGGTTCGGGGATCGCCACTATGACAGACACCAAAACCTTACAGTCACAGCACCGCCTAGCCGCCTCAGTAATCCTGGAACATAGCCCATTTAGGCTCAATGACTCCGGACTCCGTTGGGATGCAAGAGAAGTTCTGTCGGAGGTGTAAGTGAAAGATCTCCCAGACAGGGGCTTCCACCAGATGCTCTCAGTATACCCTCACTATGCGTTTGGGTCTACCAGCTCTATCTGGCATTGCGTATTCCTCTCCCATCGGATCCAATTCACCACCAGGTAGTGATCATTTGTCAGCTCCTCTCTTCACCCAAGTGTCCAAAACATGTGGATAGTAGCTTAGGGTGCTCTGGTGCCAGGTGCACTTATGAACATCTTTATGTTCAAATATGGCGTTCATTATGGACAAACTGTGGTTAGCGTACGCCTCACTCAGGTCAAGGTGTGGAAACTTCTGTTATGTAGTGTAGTGGTTAAAAGCAAAGGTCATAGCATAAAAAAGCATTAAAAACTCGAGCCCCCAAAAAATGTAGCTTTGAAAATCAGCAACACAGCACTTTACAAGAACAAAAGATGTGTCTTACGTAGTTGTATGGTACATGATCTCAAACAAATTGTGGTTCAAGGTTCAAGTCTGTGAGGTGATGGCATCTCTGCCTCCTTTAGGGCTCTCTACCCCTCTGAATATATGTATGGATGCATGGGTAGATGGCTGGCTGACCAATACCCAGCAGGGGGACATCTCTCCTCTCTCCTGCTCAAGTTTCACATGAAGGTTGCATGATCAAGACCCAGTGATCCAACCCGTGCCGGTCCATTTATGTGGGGGGTGGGGATTGGTTGACGTGATGCACAAGACATCAGAACTATTAAACATCCATCACACCTCACCACATCAGTCTTTATATGTTGAGAAGCATGCAGCCTTGTCAATGAAACATTAATTTCCAAGACAAATATAAAATGCAAGATCATATTTTTATAAATGTAAATGGCCTGTCTGAATAGATTACACTCTGTGGGTGCTTCTGAGATGCACCTGAGATAAAGCTGCAGCCTCAATAGCCTCACTCTTTATGGGAGCAGGGTATGGCTATGGTGAGCACTGAAGTTTGGTGGGCTCTCCCTTTTATCTGTCCTGCCACTGCGTGATTTCTGAAGAAATACATATATTAGTTTGGATGAGTTTGTATGGTATTATCATTGGCCTCCCTCCTTTTCAGCCCGAGCTAGCCGACAACAAATAATTGGTTAGATAAACATTGTTAAGAGACACTGTGATACTCACGCAGCGATAAAGTCACACTGGTTTCTCTTCATTAAATATGTAGACTCTGACCTTCATTTTGATGAGAATTTAAGCAATCTCATCTTCAAATGAAAAAAAAAATGTCCACAAGCAATTATAGTAGAACATTAATTGGATATTCACTTTTATCTTCCTAAGTCATTGAATCCATTAACTAATGAAAGCCTCCTGTTTCATTAAAAAATAAATTGACATTTACCATACATTTGAAGATATTTATTTTGCTCAAAAGAGGCAGTTTTCTTATTCTATATTTTATGTTGCTAATGTATCTTTATAACTGTCAGTTTAAATTGTTTTTTTTGTTGTTTGTTTTGGCCCAAGGTGGTTGTTCGAGGATCTGGTTTTGCTTTCAGATTCACTGTTTTTAAACCACCTGAAATGAAAACCTGAAAATGAGATCTGTCTGTCTGCTGTGACATGCACTTACTACCACAGTACAACATCAATGCCTTTCCTTATTCCTTCACCTAATCATTCTAACATCCTTATGTCGGTTCTCTCTTATCCTTGAACCAGTCTGTGGTTGGAAATCATATGCCTTGTGTTGCTGTCAGGACCTCTGATGTGGCATCACTGGGTGAGGAACCCAGACAGGCTTCTCATTTACTCAGATGATGGAATAACTTATATATACCACCTTGACAAATGCACAAATTCTTAAGTCACATACATTTGGTGTATGTGTGTGTGTGTGTGTATATATATATATATATATATATATATACATCCATCCATTTCCTAAACCGCTTATCCTACTGGGTCGCGGGGGGTCCGGAGCCTATCCCGGAAGCAACGGGCACG
>JABFEA020000010.1:24242355-24252561 GCA_019775915.2 Cyphomyrus plagiostoma | reverse complement strand
TCTTGAAGCTCATCGAGAGAATGCCAAGAGTGTGCAAAGCAGTAATCAGAGCTAAGCGTGGCTATTTTGAAGAAACTTCATATATATATGAGATGATATATAAAACAATTTTAAAAGCTTATTAAATCAGCATTTTTCCCCATTACATTAGAAAAGCTATTGATTAATTCCAGGCGATTAGTGGGTTAGACCAGTTATTTTTAATACATGGAAAAAACTACATATTGGTAAGTAATTACCCAGGGTGCAGCATCACTTCATGTAACAGTGACGATGTTCATACACCAAATGCATGTGTAAAATGCCAAATCAGGCCACTTACCAGATTCTCCTTAGGTTTCCTTCAGGAGAGACTTGCACTGTGCCCATTTGTCAAGACAACAAGCCCCCGTCCACCCCTCCCCCTTCGATTTCCTGCCACTTGCCCTTGTGATCCGACAGGCCCAACCCCATTGCCGGGAGCAGACGGTTAGCATGACGAGAGGAGAGCCGGGAGAGCAATAGAGATAAATGGCCATCCGTTCGGGGAGCGCTGCTACGCAATGACATATTCACTGGCTGTTTCAACAGCTCATTTGCTAACGCTAGTGCTTGCGCCACCCCATTCATTTCACTGAGAGATGAAGGCTGGCCACTAAAGTCATCTGCTCATCGAGGCAGGGAAGGGAATTCAATATGAATGCAAAATAAAAGATGGAGAACTGAGTGAAGTTCTTCCTGATTAATTAAGCTCCCCGGCTTCTCCACAAGCTGAGTAACATCCTGCCTTCGTTGGGAGGTGGGGGAATTAGACATGGATCATAATTAAATCCTGTGTCATTAGATTGGTGAGGCAGATCTATATGCCTGCAAAGAAAAGTTTCTATCATCATCAGAAGGAGTTGTCTTGAGGAAGAGGCACCTCATGTTATATTTGCTTTTTCATGCGGCCCAGCTCATGTACACATTGTCTCTCCATTTTTGGTTAACTTGTGCAAGCTTTCGGCGTCGGTAATGCAGTCGGCAATGTGTATGTGGCATGGAGGTCTGAGGTTGTAGGAACAGATGTTCACATGAAACTTCAGGGTGGTGAGCGGGGGGGCAAAAAAGGATGTTCATCTCCAGACCAAAATAGCATATGTTCTTAGAGACTTTTATCTCCTTTTGCTGGGTGTTTTTGAAAAGGGAGTTTTTATTTCACAGAATATCTAAAAATGTAAGTATATTAAAAACAAAACACACCACAACCATTTTCTGCTGTCTATCTTTAGATTAATTTCTAAAACATTGTTGAAATAAACTCTCACTATTCTCTGCAGTACTGAACAATATACTAATGATAGACCCTTAGATCTTTGAAAACAGGGTTTACATATTACTGCTCATGGATAAAATGTGTCCCATTCAGACTTCCTGGAATTCGCTTCTCCGGTTAACTTTCTGACTTTCTAGGTATGCGAGGGAGAACGGACACGGTGATGAGCAGTGTGGTTACAAGCAGTGAAGGCCATGAGATTTGGTCAGCGAGGACTCAGCAAACCTCAAAATCATGCATAGAATTCTTCACTATTCTTCTCTAGTGAGCATCCAGATTTGCATTTCAGGCATGTAGCATATATTGGCCCATGGATTAACAGGAACCATTTAAAATATATTTATATATCAATGAACAGATCTTGATTATTATTTTCAGGTGCCTTGTTAGGTAGGTTTATCAAAGTTATTTATAGGATTATAGGGAATTACGTGCTAAGTGCCAATGAGGTCTTCCTGTTTCATAATTTGCCATTAAGTGGATAGTAAATTTAGCAATAACCAATGCCTTAAATGCCTCATCCAATTATTCAAGAAGGATTCAAACATACAGTTCATTCTGGCCATATGTAGGTTGTTCCTTGGGTATGCTAATGCAGTCAAAAACACTTGTTAAATTTATCCACAAATACATCAGGCATTGTCAGCTATACACTGTAGCTTTAGGTGTGAGTGGATGTAATTAACTGTGGGAGCAGCACAGCTAGGTGTGTGTTAGATATTGATAATGTTCTCAGGGGAGGGTGTCCTTGTGTTTTCCTGTACTGGTATTGCTGGAAGTAAGACCAGCATTGAAACAGTGATTTATTTTATTTGTGTTTCTGTTCTACACCACAGTCTTTATTTCTGTGTGGCTCGTTATGCGCGTGTAGTTCCCATTGTGTTTGGTGTGTTTGTTTGGGTTTTATGTACATATATAAAACACAATGTTAGTGATAGCCAAGCTCCGAATTTTCTTCTGTGTATAATTTGAAATTGGCTCTCAGCGATGCTGACACCCAATGCCACGAAAAACACTGAATAAGACAGCCAAAAGGAAAATGTCAGCAGACTTATAACATCCATCTACACAGAAAGAAAAGAAATGCTGCTTACTAAGCTTCACCAGTGTTTATTTAAATAATATGGCCATGATTTATGGGTGTGGTTGTCACTGATCCCACATGAAACTTGAGGGACAGTTGAGCACTTGTAGAAGTGCACTGTTGCAGAACTAACTTTGTTCTTCATGTGGTTCCAAATAGATGATATAATGTGACTCAGTTCTCAGTACCTTGACCAGTGTCTTTAAATAATTAGTATCTGTTATAGTTCCAGGAACTGTGAAAGAGACATTGAAATTATGATGTTGTCTAATGAAATTTGAAAGCAGGTAGCAAGGAGTCTTTTTCTGATTCTAAATAATGAGTTCCTGCTGTCTCAAGAAAGCTTGTTTGTTACGCAGTGTTGGTGTGGCACTGCGGTTATGTGCAACATGCACTGCACAGTTTTTTCTGAGCTTCATTGCTATGAGGTTCAGGGGAAAGACATTAAAATGCCTTTTGTTTCATCTCCATTCACAGGTTTTGAATAGAAACCACCGGCTATTCTCATGAGAAACTTTCTGCAAACTGACACTTTGCAATTCTGCTTTGCCCTGTAATAAACTTTATTTTTCATTGCTTTATCTGGCTCCTGCCACACCATGCTGAACACCAGTTTGCTTGCTGTTGGGACCCTGGCCGAAGTATACAGCATGTTTACATGCACATGCACAGTTAAGTCAAGCTACAGTTATAGCTCGACTAGGAAATTGAATTGGACAACTGTCCTTATCCCAGTATACAAGCACATGAAGGGGATTGATTTATTGACCTAAGTATGTAAGTATGTACAGTATGACTGGACAAATGACAAAAAAAGGAAAACTGATTCTCAAACATACTGTATATCCTGTGAGTATATATACAGTATATCTATGTGAGTGTGGGTCTCATTTTAATACAATGGAGGCAACAGCTCTTTTAAAAATGTATCCAGATTTTACTGACACTCCCCACTAGTTCACAAAACAGCATGACAGACATGGAGGCCAACAGTTGAAATGACACTCATGCTTTTAGTTACATACTAACATACATGCATTCCACAGCAAGCATGATACGGTTACGACATTTACTATTTCTAACATAAATACACATATTAATGTACACTATTTACGGATTGAGTGGTGCAAAGCAGCCTGGCAACTATATAATTTGTCCTGTAGACCAACTGTATGGCATCACATTGTCTGCACCTAAGGGGTCAGCTGCCCCCAGCAACCCCCATGTCTAGCATGCTACAGTCCACGGGTACCTAGATGTACTTCCCTCTCTCAGTGTATCTTCATCCATGGCTACTGCAGGGGGGGTCAGGTCTGGCTTGGGGGTGATATGGGACAGGACGATCACCGTGCAGGACCACAGCCTTTCATCGCTTGGGTAGCTGCAGGCAATAGATGACACTGGAGAGGCATTCACGGATCTCCACCAGTCCTCCCAGTGACTATCCAGCTTGAGTACCACCTTTTATGGATGGGGCAGTATACCCAAACTCGGTCCTGCTTGTGGCTGCATCCATCGCTCCCAGAGACACCACACATTCTCCATACCATGCTCCTTTGTGTACCTCCTGCTTTGGGAACGGCTCGAACCCCAAGTCCAGTGATGTGCCCAGCTCTTGCCCAAACATCAGCATGGCTATCATGGACAGAGAGCTCTCCTGTACCATTACTTGGTATGCCCAGATGGTGTTCCCAGTTTTGCTGACGGTTGGCTGTGCAGCAAACTTTTGCGATTAAACTGCACAGTGCACAGCTGGAAGCACTCACCACAGAGGTGGGGGTGGAAATAACAACAGACTTAGAAGACAGACAGAATTAGAACCTAGGCCCAAATTGCGCTTGGATCATTGAGAGAAGTTGCATTTGGAGGACATATTGATACCATTCTTTGGCAGTGTTTTTGGGCAGAATTGTGAGTGAGTCCAGTCCCTTGGATGAGAAGCAACCCCACACATGGATAGTCTCAGGATGTTTACTGTTAGCACAACAGAAGACTCATGGTAGCATTCACCATTTCTTTTCCAGGCAGTCAACTTTCCAGATGTTGGAAGCAGAAAAAAAAAACTTTGCACAAATTTCCTGGAGTACAAGGACTGGACAGCAGAAGACTGACTTACTAATAGTTGCACCCAAAAACACTGCCATGAATAAAGAATGGTATCAAAACATCCTCCAAGAGCAAGTTCTCCCAACCATCCCGAGTCAGTTTGGTGGTGATCTGTGTATTTTCCAGCATGATGGAACATCATGTCACATGGCAAAAGTGATTATGTGGCTTGGAGATCATAACATTGAAATTTTGGATCCATGGCCTGGAATCTCTCAGATCTTAATCCCACTGAGAAGCTGTGGTCAGTCCTCAAAAAGCGGCACGGTGTGACCTCAGCTGCAAGTGCAACCACAGGAGGCAGCAAGTTGAGGCTGTGGAAGCGGTGCTGCCCCCCCATGAGGAGGTGTGCTGGGCCCTGTAGGCCCAGCCGGTTGGGAAGTGACTCAAGCTGGATGAGCGGCGAATCCAGTGCAAGTACAACGAGGAAGAGTTGCACCAGGAGTGGGTCAGCTGGGAATGTGAGTGTGACTTCCTCAGGGATGTGGCTTTGGTGGCCACACGAAGGCACGGGAGGACCAGCTGAGCCATGAGTACAGCACGCTGGCAGAACAACAAGAGATTATGTGGGTGGACGACCCAAAGCAGGAGACCATGTCAGAGGAGCGCCAGGAGTTGCAGGAAGCCGAATCCGATCTGTGGGAGCACCTGGGGACATGCCACTCCTGGGAAGGTTTGCTGGCCCTGGAGTGCCAGAAGCCGGTAGAGAATGCACACGACTTGGGGGAACGTCGCAAACTGCCAGAGGAGCTGCGGGTAGCAGCGGCACAAGGCCAGCAAATCCAAGGAACAGGTGTAGCAGGTCTCCTCCAAATCGTGGAAAGGGAAGGGTTGGTGGCCAGTGGGACCCCCCCCCCCCCCGTTTAAAGACGGGGCCCCGGCGGGCTTGTCCAAGAGCAGAGGTGGGGCCTGGGAGTGGGGGTTGCTGGGATGGCTGAACTTTGGGGGGAGGGGCAGTGAAGTGCTGAAGACATCTACATATCCCAGCATGCTTGCCAGCGGTGCATATATGTCTTATAAATAGTTGTATGTATTTGTTAGTGCAAATACTTGTGCCCCAGAGAATCGTGTGCACCTTTACCTGTGTACTTCGTGTAAATCCATTTCTCCTCGTCTTTATTTGCCTCAGTCTGCCCTTATGTTCAAAGCTATTTATCTGCACTCTATGTGGTTAAATGCACCCTGAGAAGCAGCCCCGCCATTCCATGTATTTGTGAAATTTTACAGCCAGCTCACTTAAATAGTTAACTTAATCAATTAGCTTCATGAGGCATATTAACCAACCAATCTATTAAGTGTCCATAAAGTCTAATATACTTAGATGAAGACATTCCTCCAGCTGGTGGGCGCCCTGTTCCGCCTGCTCACAGAAGAGGCTCATAGATGTGAGGCAGGAGCAGAGCTTGAGGCACCGCGCTAATGGAATTAAGTAAAGAATTCCCCGCTGGTATAAGGGAAAAAAACAGGGCATTTAAACGACCTTTGCTTTGTAAATAAATGTCCAAATAATACACACTGAGAGCCATTTGAAAAAGTAATTCGATGATGGCTGTGAAGACGATAGAATAAAACATACGTTTAGGAGCTGTCTGCCGCCTCAGCATTTCCACCGGAGTGCCCGTTCAAGCAACATTGTTACAGGAACAAATCTATTCAATTGCTTTCACTTTGTCTTTAATTTGAATATATGTTTCTTTTTTTGACTGCCATCGTTCACACCACTTCATCAGGAGTAAGTGGGTATAAGGAAATTGGCTGCTTGGTATTGCGGCACCTCCCTTTTGCCCTGTAAAACAGCGATGATCTCTGGTTTTGTGTTTAAACATCACTTCCCTGGGAGGCGCGCCTACATCTGCTAACCCAACAAGCTGCAGTGCAACACAAGCTTATATTTAGATGGCAATAGATGAGGAAAGTCACCAAATGTGCTGGGTATATATCTCCACTTAACATTTTTATAAGATGAGCTACCAGAGGCAGGCCATTAGTACTGTAAATTGTGGGATCTTAAAATTGTGGTCAGTTGATAATTTGAAAATAAAACACTGGGCACAGAAGTCTGGATAACATAAAAGCAATTCAGGTCACCTGGTGACTAAAACACATTCTTACCATTCATGCTGTGTCTCCTCCCCTCTGTCGCACATAAGTCCTCATTTCGATAATAAATTATTCAAATGAATTCATTTTGTTTTACAACTGTAAATGAAAAACATGATGCTCTTGTATATCTCATATTGCCTATGTCCTTGCAGTGTAGTATGCAAAAGCTTTTTTCATTGTGCATTTTTCTGGAAATTTCTTTTAGGCTGTTGACACACTCCCCCCCAGTTGTGTAATATGCCTTGTTGAGAAACATAGCAGATGGATTTGAAGCCTAAGAGCATCCAGGGAAACCTATACACATTCATGTGACACCTAAACAACAACCACTGCAGTAGCACATCTGATATGATGTCGCCCATATTCACTCTCTGGTCTCATCCATAATGTTCTGTGTGCTTATTGGTTAAGGCTGCAGCAGCACAGAGGTGCTCCAAAATCCTAGGAACACAGCACCTTACTGTTCCCCAAGGGCGCAGAAAAAAAAAAAAAACTCGAGTAGATGATTATGTCCAGTTATTTGACTTCATGGCTGCACATACTAACACATTGCAATAGGAGCTGTGTTTATTTGGACAGGGCAAACAGCAGGACAATGTATTTCAGGAATGTGTGGTGCCGAGACCTGGGTTCTTGATTTATGTCCGAATAAACCATGAACCTTTTGAACCTTTTGAGTATGACTTGGGGCCTTTCTTACTGAAAGAAGTTATTTCTAAAGCAGAAATTCATGCCAGACATCCAGGACAATGAAGGCTATAAATGGGCAATTGAATTATTTTGAGACTGGCATGCTCCCCTGCCCCATGCCCTCTACTTCCTCGGATATGTCATAGGCCCCAGTCCCCCTGCAATTCTGTTTTAATAGGTGGTATAGAGTGACAAATGGATATTTTCTTGGCTGGATAGTTTGGATTTTTTGCCGATTATTGTAGGTTTATATTAGGTTTAGATTTAGAGATTGATGTCCATGGGCCGGTCAGCACCATACAGAAATTTTCATGGACAGATAAAACTTCTGGCCTGGGCCATGGGTGTGACCCTTCAGTGATTTCATAAGTTTGAGTATTTCCATTATTTTCAGATGCAAACAGAACGTGCAAATGTGAGGTCGTAAAGAAAAACCATGATTTGAAAATATATGGTTTGTTTTTGAAGATTAACCAACCAAAAGATTTTTCTGACTCAGGGGTCAACCATTTTTCCATCTGTAGGGGTGGGGGAATCCCCTCAACAATGGTTGGGAGGGGTCCCTCCTTGGTAGATTTGGATGATCATAACTGAACAAATTACTGTTTATGGTTATAATACAATTTTTCACTACCGACCACCCCCACTTTGGGAACCACTGGTTTATATCACCATGCCAGTTTGAGTGTAGTCTTTGTGTTGGTTTAGATTACCAGGCTGGTTTCAATTTGGTCTCTAATTTGGGTATAGATTACTATATTCTTGAATAAACTTCCCACTAGTTTAGAATTTGGTGATCAGCAGTCATTGTTGGCACACCACAGCACGCAACAACGAAAAGTGTTCTCTGTATTAAACCCATATGTGACATCGTGACATAGCAGGGGGCAGCTAATTCAGCACCCAGGGAGCAATGCTTGGGGGTGGCACCTTGCTGATTCAAACCTGCAATCTTTCAATTACAAGTGCGTTTCCCTAACCATTAAGCAACCACTGATCAATTTAGATTAATTACCTAATAAGATTGAATTTAGAGTCTCAGTTGATTTAGATTACTACACCAAGTTGAATTTGGGCTTTTAGTTGGCATAGTTTACCACATTGGTTTGAAATTGGTTTTTCCACCAGTTTAGCTTACCACATCAGTTTGAATTTCATCTCTCTGTTGATTTAGATTACCAGGTTGGTATAGATTACAGCACTGGTTTAAATTTGGTCTCTTCATTGGTTTAGATTACCACCACATTTTGGATTTCTTTTGGATTACCACAACTTGGTCTCTCAGTTGATTTAGGTTATCACACTGAGTTAAATTTGGTCTCTAGGTTGGTATAGATTACCAGTTTGAATTTGGCAGTATGTTTAGATAAGAAAAATTATAACATTGGTATAGCTATGTCTGTGTTACGTTCGTCGACGGACGGACAGGGAAAGCAGGTAAGTCCAGCCAACAATGCGGGTAAATGGGGTTTATTCCAAAGGAAAACAGGGTTGACAGAGACGAAACGACAAGCAACGTTAATGACCGATCTACCAGACTAACTCAGACACGGATTAAATACACAGGACAATCTGGTAGAAACAGGAAACAGGGGAGAACAATCGGGTAAGAACCCAGGGTAATGAGGTGGGCGTGGCACACACGAGGATTGTTTGGAGCGGGACGTGACAGTCTGGCATATATAAAATTTCTATGCTATATCAATATCTTCCCAAAATGAGATATAGAATAAAAAACCATTTATACCGATCTACTTTAATTGCGTTAAAATAAGAGCTTTATTAAAGATTTTTAACCAACAAATATTATTCCTTCCTAGTTGTAAATGATATGAGAGCTTTGGTCATGACATTATACAGAATGTAGGAATTCACAGCTAAAATTAAACCATTCATTAGCATCTGTAATATTCATTTTACTTTGCTGAAGACTAATACCTTAAAATGAAGGTCTTTTCAGTTATTAAGCACATGTTTAATGGCTGTCAAGCTTCTGATTATAGAGCCAGTTGATAAATAGGCTTGAGGTTTAGATTGTCTTTTTGTTTTTGAATATCCACCTTCTGTTTGGAGTGCAATTTCCTAAACTGAGAAAAAAAAAGTGTTGGTGGCAATAGTAAAGTTACATCATTTGAATCATGTTCAAAAGAAATTATGGTATCACTTTACTTAAAGCACCCATGTATAATGCATTCTAGATACAGGTACCTTCATAAGGCAATATAATGCATTCTAAAGTATTATAAATCAGGCTACAACTTTTTATGAAAAGGCATAACATATTATAGCCATGTTTATTAAGCACTATGAATGCTTAATTGAGGCTGCCTTATACTGACCATTGTAATGCATTATGAAGGCACCTATAGTGCATAATAGATAAGTTTCATACGGCATTCATAATGAACTAGGTCGTTTGTTTGGTTTAGATTACCGTGTTGGTTTAAATTTGGTCTCTCAGTTGGTTTTGATTACCATGCCAATCTGGTTTAGATTAACATGCCAATTGGTCTCCTGGTTAGTTTAGATTACCGTGTTGGTTTGAGTTTGGTCTCTCAGTTGGCTTAGATTATCACCATATCCTAGGTATCATCTCCCGGTTGGTTTAGATTACCATGTCAGTTTGAATTTGGTTTCTCAGCTGGTTTAGACAACCAGACCAGTAGGTTTTAGATTTGCTCTCGCGGCTGGAGATGCCATCAGCTGGATTCCTGGGGAATCACGACAGAGGTGTTGTGCTTCTCTTTATGTCCTGAAGCTGACAGCAGAGCCTTGGCAACCATTTTTTTTCCCTTAAATCCTTTAGACATCTAAGAGAAGAAAGGGAAGCCTGGCCTTGTATCTGTGCATTAAATGTTCAAAGCCTGGTGGGGGTGCTCAGGGAGGGGGGGGGGGCCATGGGGAAGATGCAGCAGAGCTAAATGGAGAC
>JABFEA020000010.1:24211053-24223610 GCA_019775915.2 Cyphomyrus plagiostoma | reverse complement strand
CATGATGTATAACAATAATGAACAGAGAAAAGTATGATGTATAACAATACATAATGAACAAAGAAAATTATGATAAGATATGACAAAGATTTTTACAACAATACATTACTGTACAGTAGGCTATACATATGCGACTTACGACTAAATCGTGTTAAGACCAGTCGGTCATAACCAATCATGGTCGTAAGTCGACGACGACCTGTAGTAGATACACTATATTGCCAAAAGTATTGGGACACCTGTCTTTACACACATATGAACTTTAATGACATCCCATTCTTAATGCATAGGCTTTAATATAAAGTTGGCCCACTCTTTGCAGCTATAACAGCTTCAACTCTTCTGGGAAGTCTGTCCACAAAGTTTAGGAGTGTGTTTATGGGAATTTTTAGCCATTCTTCCAGTAGAGCATTTGTGAGGTCAGGCACTGATGTTGGACGAGAAGGCCTGACTTGTGGTCTCCGCTCTAATTCATCCCAAAGGTGTTCTGTTGGGTTGAGGTCAGTGCTCTGTGCAGGCCGGTCCAGTTCCTCCACACCAGACTCTCTCTTCCTTGTACTTATGGACCTTGCTTTGCGCGCTGGTGCGCAGCCATGTTGGTATAGGAAGCGGCCATCCCCAAACTGTTCCCACAAAGTCGGGAGCTTGAAATTGTGCAAAATGGCTTTGAATGCTGCAGCATTAAGGGTTTCTTTCACTAGAACTAAGAGGCCAAGCCCAACCCCCGAAACACAACCTCACACCATAATCCCCCCTCCACCGAACTTTACACTTGGCACAATGCAGTCAGATCCATCGGATTGTCTATTGGATTGGAGACAGAGAAGCATGACTTGTCACTCCAGAGAACATGTCTCCAACGCTCTAGATTTCAGTGGCAGTGTGCTTTACATCACTGCCTCCAATGCTTTGCATTGCACTTGGTGATGTAAGGCATGGATGCAGCTGCTCGGCCATGTAAACCTATTCTATGAAGTTCTCTA
Source organism: Cyphomyrus plagiostoma (assembly GCA_019775915.2). Classification (NCBI taxonomy): domain Eukaryota; kingdom Metazoa; phylum Chordata; class Actinopteri; order Osteoglossiformes; family Mormyridae; genus Cyphomyrus; species Cyphomyrus plagiostoma. The sequence continues at coordinate 24,222,627 of JABFEA020000010.1, read as the reverse complement.
TCCACTGTTCTTGAACTAATCTGAGGGCCATACGAAGTTTGGAGGTCTGTATCTATTGACTCTGCAGACAGTCGGCGACTTCTGCACACTGTCCACCTCAGCATGTGTTGTCCCCGCTCTGTGATTTTACATGGCATACCACTTTGTGGCTGAGTTGCTGTTGATCCCAATTGCTTCTACTTTGTTATCATACGACTAACAGTTGACTGTGGAATATTTAGTATCAATAAATTTCACAAATGGACTGAATGCACAGGTGGCATCCTTTCATGGTATCATGGTTGAATTCACTGAGCTCCCGAGAGCGACCTATTCTTTTGCAAATGTTTGTGGACGCTGCCTGCATGCCTAGGTGCTTGTCCTTATACACCTGTAGCTATGGAAGTGATTGGAACACCTGAATTCAATGATTTGGAGGGGGGTCCTAATACTTTTGGAAATATAGCGTATTTAGGGCAAAAAATTCATATATACATTATATATACACACACACACAGACATGGACAAATTTGTTGGTACCCTTACAGCTCATTGAAACAATGCTTCATTTCTCCTGAGAAGTGATTGAATTAAAAGCAATTGTCTAATAATAAACACTTTTTTATCCCTGTGGGGATATTGTCTTTATGCCTCCCTCAACCTGCTCTATTTTGTAGAGTAAGTTGTCTGCAAAGGGAAGCCACCCATAGTGGCATTGAGGGAGCTGGGGGTTATGGGCCTTGCTCAAGGACCTGCAGAAGCTCGGTTTGAATTGGCAACCTTCTGATTACAGGCACACAGGCTTAGCCCATTGTGCCACATGCTGCCCCCTTCCTATACCTACATGCCTTTAGTATATGATGAGTACATGAGCCTGGGTGGCCGGGGATGTATGATACGGTCATAGCTTAATAGGTGGGACTGTGCAAGTTTCAATCCTGTGGTGGACCAGGTCTGGACGACCATAATCATAAGGATGGGCACTAATAATGTCAGCATATCTGGCCAGTAAAGTCTCCAGCTGAAACCGTTCCTCAACCCCAAGGCACATCTCAGTCAGATTCACTTGTGGTGGGGGGTCATGAGGAGCCTCATGAGCATGAACTTCTAAAACCAGCTTATGATCTTCCAGTGGCAGGCCAGTGATGAAGAACACCATCAGAGACAGTTGCGTTATGCTGAGTGAGAAAGTCGTTATGGGGTGGCATGAGGCACACACAACATATATGGGTAAGGGTCAGATTACCCAGGCATAATGGGGCAGTGACCGTACCCACCATATCCATGGTCTTCAAGCAGTCGTGTGTAATAAGAGATAAGCCCGAGCCAGGGTCCACCAGAGCATGGAATGCTATGCCCGCAGCTCTAACTGGAATAAATTGTGTAGGCGGTGCACCCTGGGCAACGGTTGGGAAATCCGCGTGGACCTGGCCAACCTCGGACACTAGCATTCGGTCCACGGTGTTAGCCTCTATGAGTTTCCCTGGGTTTGTGGGTGCGTGGAGTGGTCAGGATGGTGTGACAGAGAGAAATGTACCCGATGTGCTGGGCTGGAGTGGTCGCCACGGCAGAATGGTGCCATGAATGTGGAGGGGGAGATTGGGATGGATGGGACCTGTATCATTTGTACCGTGTGTCAGGAGAAGGTGAAGTCGACTGGCGGCCATCAGCTGTGCCTGCGGTACACTGTGTAGTTAGAGGGCAATGGCCCAAGGAGGGCGGATGGGGTGATGTGTGGGTTGGATGGTGTTGGTTAGGTTGACAGGAAACATGCAGAAAACTGTGCCGGTGCTCATCCTTGCAGCAACCAAAGTCATTCTGTCTACGCAGCGAGGAGGCGTGACTAAGAGGAGGTGAGCGGCCTGGCTCAAGCCAATGGGAGGTGGGCAATGCAGGGAATGGGCCACAGCACAGCTGGCAGCAAGTACCCCTGGACGGAGGTCGTCCCCGAACAGAGGAGTGATGTGGTAGGCTTTCCACATCGTTAAAGTCACGTCAATGGTCCTCCCATGACAGTTGGTACCTGTTAGGGGAGGCACGCTAAAACACAGGACTGGAATGGTTATAAACACACGAAAGGCTGGCAATGCCTTGCTGGAGATCAGCAACCTGCTGTGAGAGTCTGTCCACAGCACTATCCCTCTGGCTTATGCAAAATTGACTCAGATCACGAAGCTCTGTTCTGAGATCAGCGAGAGCACCAGGCAAGTCTGAAGCCGGGACAGTCACAGAACCAATGTGTAGCTGTAGGACAGCCGGAAGTACAGGGGCTGGTGAGGTTATATTAAGAGCCATACGTGCACGTTCACACTGCGCGGTCACTTTAAGTGTAGCATCTAACGCTAAGGCACCATGCTCAAGAATTTCTAACTGCAGCACTGACTCCATACCGAAGACAAAATCGAGGAAAACCTCACGGCTCTGATCCTCGCAGCCATATTGAGGAAAAGCCTCCTCTGTCAAGTTAGTTAAATGAGCAGTGTAGACCAATGGTCCCTGCGGTTTACGGGGCCTTGCATTAAGATTTGTCAGGAAAGGCAGCCGTCCAAAAGCAGCAGCTAAACTGGTTTTCACTAGCGCATAGTTGTCCTTGACATTCAGCAGCAAACTATGCCAGTATGAAAAGGCAGAGCCGCTGAGCTTAGCACCGAGCAGCTTAGCCCTATCGAAATAGGTAAAAGAAACTTCAAGCACCACCTCAAATCGCCAAATCCAGGCTCTGAAAGGCTCCATCCCATCTCCCATGAAAGGAGAAGGAAGGTCGATTGAAAACGATATGTGCAAGCGTTAGTCCACGCCGACTTGTTGATGAAACGGCTGGGCTGGTGTGACGCTGTGGGAACCCGGCTCCTCGTTATCCAACATGACGTCTTGCATCTCATTAAGGTGACTGGGGAGAAAACATGTACCTGAGTAGCATGTAGTTTTTCTTGCCTAACTTGTGGGAATAGATGGGTACACAAGACATATAATCGAAGCCTGGATGAATCCACAAAATGGCAAAAATATAATAAAACAACATATGGGTATACCTTTATACCTTCGATTGGGGTTCGTTATGGCTTCCTTGTTTATTATAAATGAGGCAGGAGATTTTACTATAATATATGTATTTACTCCCCTTCAAAAAGTAAAATAAAAATACAAGCTCCACAAGCGGCACATACAAGCGGCACTACACATTCACTGCTGCTCCCCGCTCCCGCACCAACTCCACTCAACGCTCCTCCTCCCGCCCCATCAAAAACCATTCAAGCTGAGGTCCAAGGTCAAGGTACACACCATCCGTCGCGTTTTGAACAATAATGAGCTCCATGAAAGAAAACTCAGGAGGGCTCCACTATTCACAGAAAAACATTAAAAAGCCAAAACGGAATTTGCCAAAATGCATCTTGACAACCCCCAAAGTTTCTGGGAGAATGTTCTTTGGGCTGATGAGACACAACTGGTGGTTTTTGGCCAGTCACATCAGCTCTATGTTTACAGAAGGAAAAATGAGGCTTTAAAAGAAAAGAACACAAACCTACTGTGAAACATGGAGGGGCTCGGTTTTGTTTTGGGGCTGCTTTGCTGCATCTGGCACAGGGAACCTTGAATCTCTGCAAGGCACAATGAAGTCTGAAGACTACCAAGGCATCCTGGAGTTAAACATACTGGCCAGTGTCACAAAGTTCAGCCTCAGTGGCAGACCATGGGTCCTGCAACAGGATAATGACCCAAACATACAGCTAAAAGCACTCAAGAATGGCTGAGAGAAAAGAAACATCGGACTATTCTTAAATGGCCCTCCATGAGCCCAGATCTTAATCATACTGAACATCTATGGAAAGATCTTTAAATTGTAGCATGGAGATGCCGCCCTTCAGACCTGCGACAGCTTGAGCAGTTCACGCAGAGTGGGCCAGACTACCTGTAGGCAAATGCAGACGTCTCACTGTGAAGCACAGAGTTCACTTGTTGGCAGTGTTTGCTGCAAAGGGTGGTGCCATAAAATATTAATTTAAGGGTACGATCTTTTTTGTCCGTGCCATTTTCAAGGCAGCTGATGTACCGATGTGGGTCCCAGCATTTCTAAAGATGACATGTTCTCAATCCGTGCCAGGTCTGAAAAACTAGAGGATTGGCAAACAGAGAATCTCTGAGAAATAAATCAGAAAGGTGAGAGAAGAGCGAAAGTTTGCTAGTGAAAGTCTGGTAGAAAATCATGGGCGGTTATTCAGGCAAAGCTGTGCAGTTCAGTGACCTGGAATCGTGGAGCAGAGCAGGAGTCTTTGCATAATTCTGGAGTAGCTCCATAGTCATGTGATGCCCAGTCATCCCATACTTTGGTACTGAGGTTTACACAGGTGACCACAGCCCCGCATCCTGCAGGCGGCTGACGGCCACCTGTTCGCCTGTCGGAGTCTGAAGGTAAAGGTCTCCAAAGAAAGATCTTTTTGATTAAGCTTCATAATTTCGGATTGCTACAACTGATCAGCTTCCTAGACAAGCAAGAGGAACAAAGTGAGGTTACGAGGTGCATTGTGGGTGCCAGGGCTGCCTTCTGAGGGATCAGCATTCATTTTAGTGAAGGTCATGTATTCCATATGTTACCCAGCTAAAACAAGTCTCTGTTCCTTAATTTGATCTGGTATCCAAAGTCAGTTTTAATGATCGTATGGCAGATGCGGAATTGGTGATGGCTGTTCACATGGGGGGGGGGGGGGGGGGCAACAAAGCCAGGAAACCCCGGATTGCCATGGATTGTTTTCAGAACGGCAGTCCAAATTAGTCTGCTTTATCTAACGGGGATGATGTCTTCGAAGCGTTAATCCTTCACAGGTCGTTGGGCACCAGCCATGCTTAGCGGCCATCTCATAGTAAGCTTAGCCTGTCCCACTCCAGCCAGGCCTACAGATGTTGTGGGGGGTGTGAAGGGGGGGGGGTCACATGGCAGTTCTATTTCAAAATAATTAAAATGGGAGAAAAGCGTCAGCAGCCTTTTTTGTGTCGATGGGAAACCAATGATCATTAATTTATAAGGAGGAAACAGGATTAATAAAACAGCACATTGTTTTATTATTGATAGCATTCTTGTGCCAGGGCTCATTTATACAGTCCTATCTTCTGAAACGGGGCTGTAAATGAAAGGAAAATATTTGTGTTCAGCTTTAATTGCCAGAAAGATGGAGCCGGCTATTACCCACTAGAAAAGGTGCAATGATTTGTAGATGGCTTGTCCTGGCCTTGGAATTGCCCATTTAGAAGCATGCTTAGATATATTACACACTGCAGACCCTTGGTTTTTGTACATTTGAGTCAGGTTGTGGCTAATAACTGGGTGGCAAAATAAATTTTTAGCTGTTGTTCCAATCAGAATTAGGGAAATTCTCTTGTATCTTGAGAACGTAGCTGACCAGCCTCAATGAATGCTTACTATAGACAATGCTAGATTTGCAACAATCCGGGTCAGTTTGGATGGTATCAAGTGATGGAAATTAGCATCAACAATACAAAATACCAGAGATGTGAGCTAGCATTTGTTCAAGGGTCTCTGGTATACAAGAAGTGTTTTGTTTGGAAAAGTGGGGTCCATATACGTGAGTATAATTCATTTTTCAATTTAAGATCTGAAAATACAAAACCAAAAAATGTGTTTTATTGATTATTACTGTATAGATAATGTGTGGATGAATGTTTTATCAAGGCTTGTTTTTAATAAATATTTTACAAAATCATTTACATTTCCTTTCATAGTATGACATTTTAATTATATTATTCATATATATCAAGCTCCAAAGCTAAAAACAATTAAGCATTTACATTAAGAAAATATGCTTACAGACGCTCCTCTACTTGTGAACTTTCAACTTGCAAACATGCCAACGAAGAGGACTGTAAGTCCAAATTGTATTCATTAGTCTCCCGTTAACTGTCACGCAACAGAAACAACGGAGACCGGGTTGGTTAAAATCTGAAATATATAATATGTGGGGACAACTTCATGCAGGTCTGAACTTGATGCCCTGTGGTGGTTCAAGCTCCTAAACTTGAAGGAAAAATAATGCATTTTAATTAAACCCTTAAAAGGACTAACACAGGTACCAAACAACCACCAAATCACACCTGACGGGGAAAGGTCAGGTACACACAGTAGGTCATTTATACAATGGCTAAAGACACGCAAGGATCATACAGGGTTCACATATGACACAACCAAGGGTACACATGACAATTGGGAACAAAACAAGTATGAAGAATACAGAGGGGCTATTTACAGTTTTCCCAGCATGCTACTGAGCTGTTACTGGGCTCCATTAACCGGAGCCATCTCACCGGCGCTACAATACGCTATATGAGAAAAATGCTAAATCAAATTAACGGTCAAGGACTAAGCCTAATTTTTTTAAGTATCTTGGTTCAGATTGCTCCTATTTGTCCTGCTCCGCCCACGGCCCTGCCTGTTCCTGATCCGCCCACGGCTCCGCCCACGGCCCTGCCTGTTCCTGATCCACCCACGGCTCCGCCCGCGGCCCCGCCTGTTCCTGATCCGCCCGCGGCCCTGCCTGTTCCTGCTCCGCCCGTGGCCCTGCCTGTCCCTGCTATGCCCATGGCTCCGCCCGCGGCCCTGCCGGTTCCTGCTCTGCCCGCAGCTGCAGCCACACCAGCCCTAGACCCATCTGGCCTGGAATTCTCTGCCCCCGAGGAGGTCCCGGACAATAACACCATCGCTTCTCCTCTCTGGGCGGAAGAGCTCGAGTGGGACCCCTCGGGGATCCAGTTACTGGGTCCCCCTGACCCAGGTGGGCACCCAGCTCAACCACCAGTGCCCCAGAGAGGTGGAGCCCAACGGGGTTCCCCCCTCTCCCTTTCCGGGACAGCTGCGAGCAGAGGCGGGTCTGGAGCAGATGCCTCGGGCAAGGCTGCAGCTGCAGGCGGAGGCGGGTTGCGAGCAGACTCGAGGGATGGCATCCCTCACGGAGATGATCCAGTTACCGGCTATGTGCTCCAGCCAGTAAGGATATGCCTCTAATGGAGGCGGCTTTTCCTTGGCAAGGTCTCCCCAGGCGAGCAGGGAGCTCCCTCGCTCATCGGTCAGTCTCCAGGCGGGGAAGAGAGAGCAGGCTCCCAGGAAGAGCGATGGGGCTTCACCCTGCTGCTCTCGACCCTTCCGCCGCTTTTCCTTCCTGTTGCTTGTGGCAGAAGGAGGAGCCGGCTCAGACGCTGCGCCCATGATCTGTGTGACGCGCGCCTCTCGTCGCTTAGTGAGCCGGTCCCGCAGGCGACGGAGGCACTTCCGTGCTCTAGTGAGCGGGTACTCTTGCTCGGCCGAGCGTTCCGCCTCCAGGAGGTCCGCACCCCGGCGTGCCAGCTCCAGGGCTTTAGGGTCCTCCTGGATCTCGGGCTGGGACCGCCAATACATGAATTTGGCTCGGTCTGCTGCTCTGTGCTTTCGATGAGACTTGTCATTCTGTTACCTTGCGTCGGTAGGCGAGCGGTCAAGCAGGGGAGAGGAGCCAGGCAATCAGGCAAAACAGGGATTTATTACGGCAGACTGGACAGACGGCAAACCAACAGTAGGAAACATTAATGACAAGTCTCGGGGAACTTACTCAGACGCAGACTAAATATACAAAACAGGCAGGCAGTAACAAGAGACATGTGAGAATAATCAAGTAAGAACATGGGGTAATGAGGTGGGCGTGGCACACACGAGGATCGGACGGAGCTGGATGTAGCACTATTCATAAATAATTTATAGCTCTCAATTACAGCTCTAACTGAAACTCGCACGTGCCTAAGGGAAACACTTATTCTGTAGCGATCAGATGGGAGGCGTGGTCTCTGCGATATACCTGGCCTATTATCTATAATCCAATTAGAATATTTAATTGTTTTTTATAAAAATGCTAAATGCAGTGGTGTGTAGGAATTGAGTAATTATACTTCGTTACTGTACTGTACATAAGTATTATTTTGGCAACTTTGTACTTTGAGTATTAACAATATTAGCAACTTTTACTTTTTACTCAACTACAGTTGTAACGAAAATTTGTACTTTCTACTGAAATATATTTCTAATGACAATAATCATTACTTATTACATTTTGTATCGGCAACCTAATTTTTCTGCAGGGGGAAAGTAAAAACACAACTAACAGGGAATAGGCCTACATATGGCTTTTGGACTGGTCCTTTGTCTAGCACCATAACTCAAAAGGTATGGTTGAAAATCTCAAATCTCAAAAGTTGCACTAAAACTGAAGCAGTGAGACATAACAGTACATAACAATGGTAACATAGAGAAAGGCAGCCTCAGGGCCAATCTGCACTAATTTATTTATTTATTTATTTTCGTTTAGCGATGCATTTTGTTATGCTTACGTAAGTGAGCTCTGATTGGTTCATGCTTAGTTTATCATCCTTTCCAGATTAGCTCTCTTTATTTCGATGTCTCTTTTCCTGAATAACTATTTTTCATGGAAAGAAGGATGCTTTTCCATTGTTTTCATGGAAGTAAGCCACATGTGAACATGGAGAATGTACAGGACTACCTGGCATGTTCTGTTTTGCTTAATTGTGTATAGCTAAATCTTGTTTTGAGTAAATTGTTTTCTGTTTACAACTATTGTGGAGCTCAAAACAAGACTGCACCCAAGCCAAGTTTATGTGCAGCTCTAGCTTATGATAAAGACTTCCAGCCACCGAACATCTGAACTTTATTACCAAACAAAGTCAAAATAAATTATTCAAAATATATACTTCGCCAGTTATAGAAATATAAAAAAAATTTGGTTGGACAAAAAACGTGCAAATGACACGTTGTGCTCAAGCTACAACAAACAAATAAAATATAAAATGCACCACTTATAAAAATATATTATAAAAAGCTTTGCCTAAATGTGCAAATGAAAAATGCCAGAAATACATACACTAAGGACTACTCTTATAGCTACATCATTTGTCATATACTCGGAGCAGTGTGAACGTAGACGTTTTTTTTTTTCAATGCTAGTGATAATGGTAGCGTGAATGCAGATCTTTTCTTTCGGAAACTCCGGAAAAAACTAACGCATTAGTGCGGATGTAGCCTCAGACACTCATCTCTTTAATGCAATAACTCAAAAGGACATTGTCTGGAACTATATTATATTGAACCAAATTGCACCATAACTGAAGCGTTGCCACTAAGTAGCAGCAAAGGGAAGGGTGATTGCAAAAACACTACCTTTTGAATGTGATGAATCTAAATATATTTGATGGATCTTTTTCAAACTTTGCAGGAACATTGTATAGGGAACAATCCAAGGCTTGATACATTTTAAAACAAATTGCACCAAAACTGAAGCAGTGTAACTTAGTGTTGGCATGTGAAAGGACAACTGCAGACGCAGATCTGGTGATCCTTATTACATTAGGACAAGTCACACAAATTTTGACTTTTAATAAAGATTTTTTGGAGAGATAGGGAGAGAGTGTAGGATGGGTTAGACATTGTACAGGTTGGGGGGTGTGGAAGGAGTAAGGATTAGATGGGGGGGGGAGTGATTGGGTTGTCTAGGGTATATATTATTGTTGTTTCTAAAGCATCTAGCTTTTCTTTTGGAAATTGATACAGATGGTTATTTCACCAAACTGTCTAACACTTACCACTATTTTACTTAAGCCTACTACTTCAAGACTTTTACTGAAGTGATATTTTATTTGGTGATTTTTACTGAAGTATGGTTTTCAGGTACTTAATCCACCACTGCTAAAATTACTTTTCCCTTCCATTGAATACAGCAGTGTTGCCAAATTATCCATAGGTGTGAATTGTTTGTTCCCTGCAATGGATTGGCTCCCTGTCCTGGGTGATTCCCTGTTGTATGCCAATTGCCTCCAGGATAGGCTCTGTACCCACGTGACCCTACACAGGACACGTGGGTATGTAAAACAAATGGCTGCATGAAAATAGTAGCATTCCATATGGAGCTGTGTAGGGACTATACTCATCCTCTTTGACTCTACACTGTAGTAGGCTACTACAGATGAACTACTCTGCCCCCTATGGTGCCATTCAGCATTGCCATTCAGCACAAAATATCAGCTCCTTTCCCACTGGCAAAGAGAAGGGGGCGGGTGCCTGGAACGTTTAACGTGTTTGGATGGAGTCGGTGACATTATTTACGCAAGAATGACTCCCGATTAGAGGGCGAGTTTTAATGGAAACTAATTAGCCAACCTCTTTAGCCTGTCCCTAACGATCAAGCACCGACGTATTTGTGACGCGACACAATGATCAGTGTGCACTTGATACTATGTTTTACTCCTAAACATATGCGTGCTGCGGGCGCACCACGTGTGCGCGTATTGCCCCGAGCACAGCCGTCGTATTAAAGAGCACCCCAGGCGCCTGATATTTAACCACCGCCGAGACAAGCGATCTGCTCCGCCGGTAAAACGAGCGCCGCTGTCAGCGGGCAGCGAAACACACACCCGTGATTCAGGTACGAGGACTTTCCCGGAGTGATAACACTTAAAAGCTTCGCCTTATTCACCGTGCCAGGTGTGCAGTAACAGAGAGGCAACGTGATCATCAAACAGCTGTGACTCCAGACACAAAAATTCTGTTTAACGGGAAACCCTATTATATCGCGATATGACGTCTCGTTATCTCATTATCCAGAATACTCATACTCAATGCACAGATGTATATTCAGTTTTAATTGCTATGTATACATACATTATTTTTCAGTACTATTTTAACTTTCAGGGAATGATTGTAGTTGAGTTTCTCATCGTTCCTTTCAGTTTCCTTTATGGGTAGGCCATATGTTTTTTTTTCTTTCAATCAATTTATTAAATGTTGCAGCCATTTAAGATGTTTTGTAGATTATTAAACAGATTTTATTTGATTACTTTAACTACATGCTGTCAAAAAAACAGAATGTACGTGACAATATATGTGAAATGCTCTTTCGTTTAGAACGTTATTCTTAATCAGATATGCAAAGCATTTTTCCTGTTGCATATTTATCATTTAGGTGTATGAGATGCCACCTACGCCCCATGAGCAAAGCTGCCTCTCCACTGTCTCCCAACTGTAAACGCAGTGCAGGCTCCCCGGGGGCCTGCGGACTACTGCAGAGACCAGCATACCCACGGAAAGCCAGGCGACGTGGGATGTGGCTGTAAGTCCATAGACACAGCTGAAGGTGCCAATCAAAACGGCACGCCTCGGCCAATAGGGCCATTCACTAAGTCACCACTATATGCTGTTTATTCTTAAAGCCTTCTAATATCAAAATTTATCATAGCCTCTGCCTATAGCACATGACAGTCCTGCTTCGTTTCTGCAGACCTTGGTCAGTCATGTATAAAATCTATGGTGTATGTGTACTGATATACCCACCAGCTCTGGCTAGTATGCATGGCTCTGCTAGCAAACATGGCTGAACCTGTGTTTATGTATCGCTCATCCTGCCAGCTGGACCTACTTATCCAGCCCTGACTCTGCTAGCTCCTGCTGCTGTGGAGACTGAGGAGTTGGTTTGTGACATGGGGGGGGGCGGGGGGGGGGGGGGGGGGGGGGGGGGGGGGGGGGCGGGGGGGGGGGGGGGGGGGGGGGGGGGG